>JARYGA010026916.1:0-250000 GCA_030545235.1 Helianthus tuberosus | reverse complement strand
GACCGTTTATCACATTTGACTTTCCATTTCTTTAGCATGCTGTGATTGTCTACTGATGTACTATCATTTCCTCTTTTTACACAAAACTCTTTTCTGTTTTTTTTTTTCATGTTTTTGGCTTTTTCAAATTTTCAAATGTTTTTGTATTTTCAAAATTCTTACTCCCCCTAAAATCCAAAACGTTTTAAGAAAATTTGACAAACCATGTAGATAGCTTCATCTCGCCATCCATGTTCTGCTTGACATGTTATTGCAGAAAGTACCCCCCATGATTTACAACACATTGATTTTTAACAATGTTAAAACCATTTTCAACCACTTGTGAAATTAATCATGTTTGTTCAGCCATGAGGGTTTCGGCATATTCATTCAACATATTTTTGAAAATTTTGATTTTAACAAATTTAGAAACAAATAAATTTTTTTATTTTTCAAATTTTGACAAAATAAAAACATATTTTTGGTTTTTATATTTTTCTATTTTTAGGATTTTTGAATTAAGTTTTATTTATTTACAAAAATAAACCAACTCCCTGTTTTCAATCTCAGGGATCTGCCTCCTCCTGTGCCCTCCGTGCCAAGTTGCTCCGCTCTGCATGATGACATTCATTTGACTGCTGGAACACCTGCACATTCACACTAACTGAATTACTTGAATAATGCAACCCAGGCCTGTTTGACCTTGGGTATTGTGACACAATACGAAGTATTCAATTTTGGAAAATCTTTGTCATTTTTAACAAAAACTATTTCGTTCTTATTTTCAACCTTGTTGGTTGAATCCATTTTCCTTTTGTCACTCACAGTAGTCTGTTTCTTGACTACCCAAATTTGTCTTTTTAAAACATTCCTTTGATAAAACCTTGATTCATTTTGAATGTTTTGTTTTGACAAATCAATTTTTAGTTTACAAAATTGGTTTGGCTTTGTCAAGTAAGCCGTGGATTTCTGACTTTTTTTGTCTCAAATCTGGGTGTCTTTGGTTTCCAAGTTTGTTATGATTCAAGCTTGAATATTTTTGGCTTCCAAGTTCGTTTTATCTTAAACTTGGTTGACGTTTGTTTCACAATATTAGACTTCTTTTTCTCTTGAGCAACATCAACTTTCTTTTTCTCAACATCAACAAGCTTTAGATTTGGGCATTTGCGACCAACATGTCCATTTTGATCACACTTAAAGCATGTTTTCTTTGAAACATCTTTGGCATGTTGTTGTTGTTTCTTTTGATCATAGAACTCTTCATTAGGCTGTTGTCTAAATTGGAGTTCTTTTTCTTCTTCGGAACTTGTTCCGTGAACAAAGTTCGTCATTTTCTGAAAATTTGAATTTTCAAAACAGTTCTTTTGGATTTGTTTCTTTTTATAACCCAACCCAACCTTCATGTGTTTCTTTTTGTAACAAGGTTTGTTATAAAAAGTTTTCTTGCTCGCTTTTCCAACATATTTTGCAATTTCAGTTTTCTCGATTTCTATCAGTTTGAACACTTTGTCGATTTTATCTTGAATCACATTTTGAATTGAAACTCAACATCTGAGAATAATTTGTCCAATCCAATCATGGTATATGCCAATCTTGCTAGATCATCATTCGCACTGTTCTCAGATTTTGAAATTTTCAAATATTTTTTGTAAAAACTTTCCTCATTTTCATTGTGTGATTTAGACTTATCTGTTTTGGTAGACTCATCTTCCAGAACGCTTTCAACAACCTTACCTACCACCTCTGAATCACCAACGTCATCAGATTTGGTGTAAGTCACATCAATATTGTTAGGCAATTGGTCAACAATGTTTATTGCTTTTGCCACTTTCTCGTCATCATAGAATGTATACTTATTCTCCAACGGTGGTGGCACCTGATGAAATTCTGATCCAATTCCATTTTTGTTCTTTTCAGAATCTTTATCATCTGGTGTGATGTTGAAAATACGTTCCAGAATGTATGAAGAAGCATGATAACTTTGAAGTTTATTCACAACCTTTTCTTTTTCAGCCAATTCTTGTTTAAGTTTAGCAACTTCATCAATATATTGATTTAAAACCAGTTGTTCATCTTCATACTTGGCTTCAACAAGTTTTGTTGTTTTTAAACATTTTGACAATCTCCCATCCAAACTTTTAAGCTGACTCTTCAAAGTTTCACGAGCTTCTTTTACAGTATGATATAACAGTTTCATTCCATCATATTCTTTTTGCAACTCTTGAATAATATTATCTTTTTGTAAACACTCGTTACAATCAGCTGAACACTTTTGTTTTAAAACTTTGTTTTCTTTTTCAAGAATATCACATTTTTGTGTCAGCTCTTCTTTTTTTTTTTAAACCCTTTTCAGTTTCAAGCATTTTGTTACATTTTTCTTTGAAAATATGTTCTATTTTAGTAAATTCAATGTTTCTGGATCTTAAATTTTCATCCTTCTCAGTACAGCCACTACATGTTTCCATGCATTTCCTGCACTACACTTCAGTTTTGATTTCAGATTTATCATCAATTTTATCAGTTGATTTAGCATTATCAGACGACTTAGTAAATTCAGTTTGAGTTGTTACCTCAACTTGATCTGCCACGGGTGTGTTGTTGGTCGTCTTTTTCAGAATCTCATCCTTCATCTTCTGGCTCTCGTCAATGATTTCTTCAACACTCTTCTTCTTCTTCTCGGTGCTGGCATAGGTCACCCTTCTTATGCCCTCCTCCACCTCGTTTTCTCTCATTCGATGAACCTTCACCAATTTGTTTTTGGTTTGTCCTCGATGGCTGCTAATTGGTGCAATGATAGATAGTTTTCTTATCATAGTCTTCATGAAATGGATTCACACTATCATCAGCTTGCCGATTGGTACACTCTCTTTTGAAGTGCCCTTTTTGTTTACACTTAAAACAAGTGACCTTAGCTTTGTCAAATCCAAGCTTCATGTCAGGACCTTCAAGACATTTTCTCCCAATGATCACCATAAAACGTTGAGCTCTCCTGATTATGCTAGCCATACACCACCTGATATCCATGAGCTCAATCTCCTCTGGGTCTACCTGGTCGTAATCCTCCTTTGTAATATTTGGATTGCCGATTTTTCCTGCGACCAAACTTTCATAAGACTCCAGAATGGAAGGCAAGAAACTCATATGCTGTCTAGCAAAATCACTATTCAAGTTCGAAGAATCTTTCCAATTTTGATTCGAATTCGATTTAGCTAATGCAGACGATGAATGATATCCTCGATCATAGCTCTGAGATTTGCTCTTTGAAGAATCTCCTGAATTTTCAGCACTAAATGTCGTACTGATCTTTGGTTCCTGGTTGTTCATCAGCATACTTTTTTGATAGTACAAATCAACATTCTGCAGATACTTTGAACTATCATTTTGTTGTGTTTCTGTAACTTCAGATCATGACCTTCAAGTTTTTTTAATCAAACCATCCAAAGTGATCTCATCAAACTTGGCATCATTTTTCAAAATCATTACAAATGTTTGCCAATCATCGACATGCGGTAAAGCCTCGATCAATTTGTCGATAATCTCTTCTTTGTCCTTCTTGATTCCAAACCTCTCTAGCTCAATTTTCAAATGACAGAATCTTTCTATCATTTGTCGGACAATTTCTCCTTTCATGCATCCGAACAGGTCAAACTCCTTTTTCAACAAGGATATTTTATTATCTTGATATCGTTTCCACCTTCGGGTATTACCTTCAACTTCCCACATTGACTTTGATGTTTCACCATGTTGAAGCAAGAAAATAATATCTTCTCTAACAGATTGTTGTAACAATGTTATCATTCTTAGTTCAAAAGAGTGTTCCTTTTTATCATTATCTGAATATGCTTTAATATGAAGTAATTCATTTTTATCGTTTATCGGCTTTTCATATCCCAAAGTTAACATAACCCAACTATCATAAGCATAAGCCTTCACCCAGTTTTCAAATCTACTGCTCCACCAATGATAATCTTCTATATTCATTAGTTTTGGTGGCTTTTGATGATTTCCGTATACATTATCATAGTTCAAACTCTCGGAAATAACACTTGAAGAAGTCTTTGTCACAGGTGTTGCTTCAGTTGTGAATGCATTGTAAAACTCATTATAGAATTCCTCTTCCATGATTCCTGTAAACAATCAAACAAACACTTCAATCAACTTTGAAAAACAAACAACACAAAAACTTGGTTCGTACGGATGTAGAATTCTCCATTCGTGCGAATCCACAAACACAAACTGAATTTAAATCCGATCCCGATTCGTACGGATGGACCTATGTGGATCCGTCCGGATGTGAGAATCTCAACGAGCTGAGTCGTCCGAATGTATAATGTAGTCTATCCGTCCAAATCGACTCAATCAAGACCACATCCGTTCGTAACTATCTAAACATAAGCAACCATGTTTTGCAAAGATTTGATGTCGTTTTTGTTAGAATTTTTATCTGAAATTTTGTAGGATTGATTAAAACTGGTTTTCACACAACATATCCAAAATTTAGCCAATTTTAATAGTGAAATCTTTTTAAATCTGTGTTTAAAGTTCAAAAGAATGAGTAGAAGAAGATAGGTGTAGAAGATGATGAATTCAACTCTGAATCTGATAAATCTGCTTGAATCTTTGTGTCTTCAATCCGTGCAATCAATCACCCGCTCTGATACCACTTGTGGATTCGCTATAAGGATCGATTTCGTAACCATTGAATGTGTAGAACACGTATCTTGTGCGGAATCCAAGTACGTGTGTAGATTAGACACAAATAAGTAATTAAATGTTGTTTTCTATTGATATTGTAACAATACAGAACCATGAAAACAATTGAAAAGAGTTCCCACTCTCAAGTCACAAAAGATACTAAATGAACAAGACATGAAAGTTATTTATACTACATGCCCATCCGTCCGGATCTACATTAACGAATGGATAGGACTTGCTGATTCATCCAAATGGACTTTATGTCCAATCGTCCGAATGGACTTGGAATGTTACGAATAGCCTTTAACCTCCATTCGTCTGGATCGCCTCTATGTCCATCCGTACGGATGGACTTCAACACATATAAACTTTATGTTTTGCTCAGTTCAGCACCAGTCTTGTCTTATCTGATTAAGCTACAATACGTGATTGACGAAAGTGATAGACATATGCACTCACATTAATTTGTTCCTTTTGTACATTTGAGCTCTTTTAATCCTGAAAATCAAAAGTATACAAGGAAACACACTTTTTCCAACATTAGTACTAAAAAGGGTTATTTTTATACCTTATTTGATATAATTGCATTTGGCGCATATCAAATACCCCCACACTTGAATCTTTGCTTGTCCTCAAGCAAAACTCTTCAACATTGCTTACACACCCAAATGGGATAGGTAGAAGAGAAGTTTTCGGATCTTGTTTGTAGAGTGTCGGGAATCCAAGTTCTTTTTTTTTATTCTTGTTTTTATTTTATTTACAATCATATTCGACATGATTTATTTAGAACTTTTTAAGAAAAATACATATTTTTAGGCATAGCATGCCTTTTAAAATTTCATTTAGCTATATACAAATTCATACACCTCACAAGTGATCACTCAACACTCGGCTGAAGATGTATAAGTGAAATGCTCGATACCAGTATAGAACTTACTCCTACCATATGTGTGACAAGTAATCAAACCTCGTCCTTTTTAACATAATCCTTGTAAATATCAAGAGGACTTTAAAAGAGTAGGTTTTCGGTTAAGGGTATGGTAGTTTAATATGAAAAGTAGCTAAAGGCGTAAAATGTCGGGTTTTTTTTTTGAAAATTTATTTGTAACTTAGGTACCAACTAAATGCTTATAAGCAGTAAGTTTGCTCGTTTTATTTCAAGCAACTGTATGTATGTGTATATATATATATATATTTCTTTCTTTTGGATAGAATATTCACAAGAAAATTAAGTCACATATTTTTACGTATTTCAAAAGAAACGAATTTTACTAAAATAAATGGGTGTAAAAGTAAAAGATGGTTTTGGGTGATGGGTGATTTATGCAAAATGGTGTTTTGCGGGTTTTGAAATGAAATGTTTAGGCCAAAAGGGGTTAACTAAGGGAAAATTTTTGTGGGGTGATAAATAGAAAATAAGGTTGAAAAAGAAAAAGGGTTTATGGTCCTAATGTCTCAATCATGTACTTACTTGGATTAGTCGGTAAGGGCCAGGAATGTATTGTCTTGTCAAGTTCTAGATCTGTAAGAACCGTACAGGCTAATCACATAAGAAATGAAAAGTGAGCATTTAGTAAAGATATGATATTGAATGCTCGGAAACGGCTCAAAACTCACAATTTGTGGGAAAAGGGTAAATGTGTTAAAACATATACACAATCAAATTTTAAAAAGATTGTCATACCTTTGTATGAATTTTTCTTGTACGGTTCTTTTTATCACGTCGCTATCGGTTGTAAATTTGTGAAAACTTGAACTTTTAGAACTTGGTTTTTAACTTAAACTATAAACAAGACAAAACAAACTAACAAAACACTATTTTTGAAAAAGATTTGTGATGTTTTAGTGGTTTGGTACGTGTGTGCGGGTGTATATAAATTTTAGATATATTTTAAGCTTTTATTACTCGCGAATCAAGTTTTAAATTTATAAAACACGATATAATACTATCACTCTACACACGTTAGGGCAAGTGCACCCATCGCGGACGTAGTATAGTGATGGCAAGATACCGAGGTCGTCCAAGGACACAAGAGCTTTTAGTACCGGCTTATCATTAACGTCTAATCTAACAAAATTTTGATAAAAAATTTTGAAAGTTATAAAAAGATAAACTAAGAAAATAAAAGTGAAATATAAGAAAAATAAATAGACAAGAAGGAATCATTTGGTTCCAACTCCTCTTTTATGTATCCTTTAATGATTTCCCCACTTTGGGCATTTTAAGAGATTATCATTAAGTTATAGTAGTAGGCCCCCTACAAGGAAGCGTTACCCTCAACCTATTGGTCTGAGTCAGGTAGGATACAGTCCCGCAAGGTCGGATTACTGAAAGATAATTAAGTAAGTTATTAATGAGAAAAGTGCTAGGCCCCCTTCCAATCAGCGTTACCCTCAACCTATTGGTCTGAGTCAGCAAGGATACAGTCCCGCAAGGTTAATTTAAAGTTTTAATAGTAGTTTATAAATAAGGGATTTAAGCGGTTCTTACTTCTCCCGAGGCAGATTGTACCGCCCACTCGTGAAGTCTTACTAGGCTTGAACCAGGTTCTCGCAGGATCTATACACTGAACGAGACATAGAATTACCCAACCACCCTTCTAACCCCCTTCAAGGCAGTTAACGTGCTTTATATAGACCGCAAAGACACGAATGAGTGAATCAATAAAACATAAAGAATGGTTAAACAAATTCTCCTTCAATATAGAAAACTAGTTATTAAAGTCACCAATACATACCCAAATAAAAAGGAACCAAAGGTTGGAAATCAAAAAAGTAATACATAAAAGATTTGCCTTCACCAAATGATGTAAGAGTTTATCCAAGCATGGCGTTTGTTTGAAAGAACTCTTACGATTGATCTTGGATCCCGAGACTACTACACACTCTAAAAGATGGAAGATGGATGATGGTGGTAGGTGGTAGGTGTTGGTGTTGGTGTTGTAGTGGTGGTGGAGTGATGGCAAGTGTGAGAGAAGTGGTTTGCCAATGGATGGATTGGAATGAAACTAAGCACCCTTATTTATAGCTGAAGTCAGTCAGTTCACATGGCCCCCGTGGCCTTCCTTCTCCCTCTTCTTCATTAACTGCAGTGTCAGATCTTGTACTAACACGACCTCGTGTGTTAACGGCACGGCCCGTGGCCATTGTACTTGCTGTACTATCTCTGATTCTGCGAATCTTAAAGTTGACCATGCCCCGTTTTGCCTTAGCATGGCCCCGTGTTGGTCTGTCTGGTTTGTATTTTGCTGTTTTCTTTTATTCTACAGAGAATCTTGACTGGGCACGGCCTATGCCTGGTGGGCACGACCCCATGCCAGAGCTTTTGTTCTTGTTATTTTGTTGGTTTGGATGTGGATCGGGGCTTGGCGAGTCATGTCAATCCTCCTTCTTTGTATTTATGTTGGTTTCTGCTGTTATTTTGCTTCTTTTGTGCGTTTAAGCTCTTTTGACCTTGTAAATTAAAAAGAAGCAAAGAAACATGCTTTTTCCAACATTAGTACCGAAAAGGGGTTGATTTTACGCCGTATTGATATAATTAATATGTTGTATTTTACGTACATCAAATACCCCCACACTTGAATCTTTGCTTTTCCTCAAGCAAAACTCTATAATGTGACTTACACACCCAAATGGAATAGGTAGAAGAGAAGTTTTGGGCTTATCTTTAGAGTGTCGGGAATCCAAGTTCTAAATTTATTTTGCTTTTTTTTTATTTACAATCTTATTCGTCATCATTTATTTAAAACACATATTAAGAAAAATTATTTCTTTTAGGGGTAACATGCCTTTATAAAATTCTATTTAGTTATATACAAACTTACACACCTTGACGGGTGGTACATAGGACAACCCTTAAGTGTTTTAAAAAGATTAAAATCCCATGCTTTGCACGGTTAATTGCTTGAACTTGGTAACTACTAGTTGTTTGGTTTTGTAGGTGCTGAAGTGCATAAGGATTGGCTTTTGTGAAGATTGGATGGAAGTTGTAAGATGGTGGAAACAATATTGGAGAAATCAACATGCAATAAAGGAAACAAGGGAAAGCACTTCAGTCAGCGCCGTAACCTACGGCTCTGGCCGTAGGTTACGGTCCCCACTTTTGCAAAATTGTTCCGCCGAGGCGCAACTGAATTACACCACAACCGAAAAAGAATTATTAGCGGTGGTGTATGCCTTGGACAAGTTTAGATCCTACATTTGGGGGAGCAATGTGATCGTGTATTCGGATCATAGTGCGGTCCGATATTTGATGGAAAAGAAGGACGCAAAGCACAATTGTGGGGAAGTTTGTGAAGTTGAACTTACATGATTTTGTGTGTGGTTTGTGAATGTGTGTAGGAAATGGTGAGAACAAAAGAGAAAGCTGGTGCAAGTTCCTCAAGTCAACTCCACCGGAGTCACAACAAGAGAAAAGAAGAAGGTTGGTTAGGGTTGGTGACCCGGATTCGGAGGAAGATGCTCCTCCAAGGGGTCCAAAATCGGAGTGGACATCCGGTTCACTACTCGATCAACCTGAAGAATGGCGAGCGGATTTGTTTCACGAACAAATGAACATGTTGCAACAAAGGAAAGAAGCATTTATTTGTGAGAAAGAGATTCGGGACGTTGATTTCGGGCTTTTGTTGCAAGAGTTTGATTTGGAGATTCGGGATAAAAAGGGTTGTGAAAATGTTGTTGCGGATCACTTGTCCCGAATTCCATTAGAAGATGTTGATGACCCAAGCGAGATTAATGAACGGTTTCCCGATGAGCAATTGTTGGCCGTTTCTACTTTTGTTGCACCTTGGTATGCTCACTATGTAAATTATTTGGCCAATGGTGCAATTCCAAATCATTGGATGAAGAAGAGAAGACAACAATTTCTAAGCCAAGTTAAACAATACATTTGGGATGAACCGGACTTATTTAATATTGGACCCGATCAAGTGATAAGAAGACGTGTTCCCGAGACCGAAGTACTAGAGATTTTGACCCATGCTCATTCGTTGGCATGTGGAGGGCATTTTAGTGGGAACAAAACGGGTTATCGGGTGTTGTCATGTGGGTTTTATTGGCCCATAATTTTTAAAGATTCTTGCGAGTTTGCTTGAAATTGCATAAATTGTCAAAAAGTGGGAAGCATATCGAAGCGGGATGAAATGCCTCTACAACCAATCTTGGTGGTTGAGGTGTTTGATGTTTGGGGAATAGACTTCATGGGTCCTTTCCCAAATTCAAATGGGTTTTTGTATATATTGTTTGCGGTGGATTATGTTTCAAAATGGATAGAAGCTATCGCTACAAGAACTAATGACCATTCCATTGTGTGCAAGTTCGTGCAATCAAACATCTTCGCTCGATTCGGTGTAGCAAGGGTGATAATAAGTGATGGTGGTTCACACTTTAAGAATTTTAATTTTGGGAAATTGTTGAAAAGATACAATGTGAACCACCGAGTTTCTACACCGTATCATCCGCAAACTAGTGGACAAGTCGAAGTGTCCAACCGTCAAATCAAAGAAATCCTCATGAAGACGGTGCGAACGGATAGGAAAAATTGGTCAAGTAAACTTGACGATGCGTTGTGGGCATATCGGACGGCCTACAAAACTCCAATTGGTACTACTCCTTACCGGATGGTGTATGGGAAGGGATGTCATTTTCCAATGGAGTTAGCACATCGAGCACATTGGGCAATCAAAACTGTTAATGCAGATTATGACGAAGCGGGTCGAGTAAGAAAGCTTCAACTAAGCGAAATCGAGGAGATTAGAGATGAAGCATACGAATGTGCATCCGCATATAAAGACAAACTAAAGAAGGTTCATGATGCAAAGTTAAGAAAGAAGAACTTTGAAGTGGGTCAAAAAGTGTGGTTGTACAACTCAAGGTTGAAAATGTTTGCGGGCAAACTCAAGAGCAAATGGATGGGTCCTTATGTCATCCGAAGAGTTGGGAGATTTGGAGATGTCGATATTCAAGATGAGCAAACTAATAAGCAACAAACGGTGAACGGGCATCAGCTTAAACCGTACTTGGAAGGCAACGACATCAACAATCTTGAGCTCGACAAAGTGGGTTACATTCTACGCCCACTGGATGACGAGGAAGCATGAGAGGCCCAGATTTGATATTTGTACATAGGTAGCTTAGTTTGTTTGTTTTGTTTTTGAATAATTACCGTCTCTGTTTAAAACTTGTGTTTGAAACAAGTGTGGAGAAATTCTTACGAATTGCCCGAACATAGTGTTGAGTACCACACGAGTTTTTAATAACGGGGGTAGGGTATAATTTTCACGTTTTTAAAATTGTAAGACCATAAAAATCAAAAAATTAGAAAAGTTAAAAAAAATAATAAATTAAAACAAGTGTTTGCAATTGAAAAATAAAGGTCTAAATTCGCCCAGTATGCGCCGTAAGCTACGGCCATTGGCATAGCTTACGGTGGCCATGATGAAAATTTTGCCTTACGCCGCATTGCAACTATCTTACGGCGGAGAAAAAGAGCCCAGTGATCACCGTAACCTACGGCGATTGCCGTAGGCTACGGCGTGCAGTGAAGTGGGGCGGTGGCTTTTGGACTTGTTTGTCGGCAGCTTTTATATAAAAAAAAATCGGCATTAATAATTAATAATAATAATTCATGTAACTCCAAATCCACACGTTTTTTTCATCATTCCCCAACCACACAACCTCTCTTCTTCTTCATCCCTCTTCTCTACACAAGAACCCTAATAACTTCCACCTTCAAACCTCCATATTTTCCTCAAATCTTGACCAAATCCAGTGATTTTTGGGTCCATCTTGGGTAAAATTTCATAAGGAATTTAGATTTATCCTTATATTTCGAAGATTCCTTTGTTTAGCGGTCTGATTTGAGCATAAGGGGGCCGAAAATTTGGGGATTTTTAGTGGGTTTTTGTTTAACTTGAAGTGCTTGTTATTTTCATCCTCTACAAGGTCAAGGTATGCAATTTCCTTTCATTCTTTGAAGTACATTGCGGTTTGTAAGTTTCCATTCTTGTTTTTGCTTACACACTTGCTTGTAAAAGATAGATGATAGGATTTTGTTGAGTTATTGAATGTTGGTTATAGATGTATATGATGTCTTGATTTAAAACTTTTGGGAAACTTTAATTTATAGAGACATCATGCCGAATTTTTGTTTGAATGGATAAATCTTTGGTGTTTGCACATCTATACCCATAATATAAAGCAAGTGTGGGGAAGTTTGTGAAGTTGAACTTACATGATTTTGTGTGTGGTTTGTGAATGTGTGTAGGAAATGGTGAGAACAAAAGAGAAAGCTGGTGCAAGTTCCTCAAGTCAACTCCACCGGAGTCACAACAAGAGAAAAGAAGAAGGTTGGTTAGGGTTGGTGACCCGGATTCGGAGGAAGATGCTCCTCCAAGGGGTCCAAAATCGGAGTGGACATCCGGTTCACTACTCGATCAACCTGAAGAATGACGAGCGGATTTGTTTCACGAACAAATGAACATGTTGCAACAAAGGAAAGAAGCATTTATTTGTGAGAAAGAGATTCGGGAAGTTGATTTCGGGCCTTTTGGGATAACGGATAAGTTTAAGGCCTTGGGTTGGGAGGCGGCGCTTAAATGTTTTGATAGTGAGATCAAGACAATGTATGACCAACAAGTTCAAGAATGGATGACCACGCTTGAATGTCCTCCGTTCAGGCTCCAAGTAAGATGAAGCTCATTGGAATGTGTAACGGGGTGAAGGTCGAGATGTCATATGATTCCTTGCGCCGCATTGCAAAGTTTGATAGTAAATCGTCGAATCAATACATTTATCCTGTTGGGATTGAACCTTACCAGAGGAACAGATAATTAAAGCCAAAACTGGGTCATAGCAGTGGATCCAGAATAAGCAGATGTTACATACAAGTCTCTCGCCTTGAACGTGGTTTCAACATCTGCTGACCTCCTATCTACTGATCGTACAAGCCACTGACCGTCAATCTGCTGCTCTTGAGAAGACTGATAGAAGACTAAAACTCTGCTGCTCAATCTACTGTCTTGAGTCAAGTACTGCTGATCCGGACAAGCGCTGCCGGGTTCACATCAGTGGAAGGATGCAGCAGCTGTTTAAGTGTCTTTTATGTAATGAAATGTAATAGCAGTAGTTTGTATAGCAGTGTTTGTATAGATCAGAGGTTAGAGTTTGTTAGGAGGTTAGATGTCACTTTCATGGTGACGTCAGCTAAAATGCTCAGTGGTTTGCTAGTGCCTATAAATAGAACAGTGCTCTGTACTGTTCTATTAGCTCTTTGCAACACCGTCTTCTTTGCACGAACAAACACTGAGCTCTGGCTGAGGGGGAGTTTGTATTCAAGCATTACTTTGTAATCGTTGTTGAAATTAAATTCAATCATTCGGTTCTTTGTTGAAAATATCTTGATCAAAGCAATACTCTCGTTTGATTGTATGCAAAGTTTGTTTCCATATTAATTCCGCTGCACAACTCATCCATTTCCATTTTAATTCAAACAGAAAATACAATCAAAACCAAACTCAGTTCCAACAATTGGTATCAGAGCTAGGACAGTCAAATTTGATTTAACAATCATTTTGACATAAATAGTTCAGCTCAAAATCATTGATATCGATAGTTTGTTCGTTTGTGTTGAAAAACAGAGCAAGGTTTAATCACCATTAAAGTTGATTAATCAGTGTCTGTAAAACAACCAGGATGACGTCACAATCTCAAGATGATAAGAATAACATTGGCTCATTTTTTAAACCACCCATGCTTAAAAGAAATGAATACAACATCTGGGAGAGAAGGATGGGTCACATCCTTGCTCAACAGAACACTGGATGTTGGAGGTCTGTTGTTTTTGGTCCCCATGTTCCTACGGTGCCAAGTGCTGAGGATCCAAAGAAGTTCGTACCAAAACCTTATGAAAACTATACCGAAACTGATTTTCAAAAATTCGAACTGGATGCCAAAGCATTTAGCATCATAGCATCTGCATTACCAAATGAGATCTATGCTGGACTGTTACATTGTAACAGCGCCAAAGAGCTATGGGATGCTTTGAAGGAACAGTTTGGGGGAACCGAAGAAGTTATTGAAAACAATAGGGAAATTCTGAATCAGCAGTATGAAACCTTCTGTCACATTAAGGGTGAATCATTGACCCAACAATTTGAACGGTTCAGTTGTCTCATCAGTGAGCTAAGGCTTGTTAAGGTTGAATTTCCAAAATCAACCCAAAATAGCAGGTTTCTTAGGTCGCTACCTGATAAATGGGACACAATTGCATTTGTGACTAGAAACTCTGTTGAGTTCAAAGATCTGACCCTGACCCAACTTCATGGTAGACTCCTGACTTATGAAAGGGAGTTGAACCCGAAAAAGAAGTTGCAAGAGTCTGGAAAAGCCACTGATGATTACTCATTCGGTAGCACAGCTCTTCTGGGTCAGGAAGAATCTGGTGGCACTAGTAAGGAACAAGGTTATGATCATTTCATTGATATAACAGCTGGTGGTAACTTTACCAACCCTGATTCTCACTCTGCAAACTATGCTTTCACTGCAAACACTGAAAACCAGATGTCAGATAATTTGTGCTTTGAACTCAATGATTTACAACATTTTGATCCCACTGACTTAGAGGAAATGGACATCCTGCACCAATTGGCTTTGCTCAGTGTTAGAACTAGCAAATTCTACAAAAGAACAGGGCGAAAATTCCCAGGTTTACATGGGAATCTGAGGGTTGGGTTGGATAAATCGAAAATCAAGTGTTACAAGTGTAATAGGTTGGGACATTTCGCTAGGGAATGCAGGAGTCAAACTACTGGTCCTATAATCACTCACCCTAGCTCAAATCCTAGACCTCAAAATCAAGGCACTGTGCACTATGCCCAATATACCCCTGCAGCTCATGTTAACGCTGCACATTATGCTGCTGCCCCTGTGCCAGTGCACTATGTCCAAACTACTGTCCCACAAATTCAGTACGTGCAAACCCCTGTCCCCCAGGCACAAGTGCAATCTGCTGCACCACAAACTACTGCTCCAGCAGTGGTACAACCAGATCAACAAAGTTTTTTCACTCAAGGCTTTGGTGACTGGCGCAGTATGCCTGATGAGCTTAGTGATGAAAATTTTGCACTCTATGCTTCTAATGAACCTTCTAATGATGAATTTTGTTTGATGGCATTAGAGTCAATACCAGAGGGGATTGAAACTGAAGGTGAACAGCTAAGTGATGAAACAGTGGATGAGGTGACTGAAGCAGTTGTTAATGCAGTTGCTGGTGAATTGCTGCTAGGAGAAAATTCAGAAACCCTGATTGAACCACTGACAGACCCATGGTCCAAAGAGGACAAAGAAGAAGAGAAAATTGAGAAAGCAGGTGAGAAAGAAGAAAGAGCTGATGATGAAGAAAATCATCAATGTGATTGTGCAATGATGGCTGCTGCCAAGGTATCACCTCAAGTTCTTGAAAAACTGTGTTCTGACAATTGCATTATTGCTTTTGCTAACATCAAAGAGGTAAATGAAAACCTTCGGAATAAAATCTTAACTGATGAAGTCAAATTTGAAAGGTCTTTAAAAGAACTTAAAAACAAATTGACTGAAAAGGAAAAAGTGATCAGCAGTCTGAAAGAAGAACAAAGCATAACCAAAACTCAACTCCAAACTATGGTAGAAAAATACCAAGTTTGCAAAAAGGAGTTGGAGTCCACCCAGATCACCTGTGAAAGATGGGTGGAATCATGCAAAGGGTATGAGGTTATGCTTGAAAAACAGATAAAAAGCAATGTGAAATTTGGTGTTGGTTATAGAAAACATGATGATGAAAACACTGCTTTTGGAAAATCTGTTCAAACCACTGATGTAACCACTGAGTTTATTCCAACAAACAAGAAAGGCCAAGAAGTGAAAATCACTGATAAACTTGGTAACAAAATCACACTTGACAGACCAATGGGATCCTCTACTTTTGAGGAGCTTGAAGATTATCAGTTTAAACCAAAATGGTCTGATGAGTGTGATATTCTTGAAAACTTCAAGCCCATGGACTTTACATCAACTGATGGTGTTAAAGCTCCAAAAGCTAAAGTCATACCTCTCAAGGACATCCCAACAGAGGTTAAAACCTCTGCTGCAAAGGAGTCCGAAAAGAGAAAGAAGAAAGAAAAGATCAATAACTTGTTTTGTGAATTCTGTGAGAAAAGGAATCATCTAACAAAAGACTGTTTCCATTTAAAAGCTTATGATTTGAACAAAACAAGTGTCATTGTTTCAGCTGAAAGCTGCATTGTTTGTGGAAAAACAAACCACAAAACTCAAGCATGTGTGTATCTCAAAAACTTTGATGTGAAAAAGAATGAGTACACTGCTAAAACATCCTTGAGTCCATCAACATCATCTGTCAAATTCACCAAGAACCAACCACTGTTTGTGCCAGTTCAAACAGCTGTCACAAAACAGCTGAACCAAACATCTGTCAAAAGAGATGTTCAGGTTACTGATGCACCCCCTGCCAATCAGTTTAGAAAAGGCAAGGAAAAACAGTCTTACCAAAGGATTCCACACGTTTATGAGGCCTACAAAAGGCCCTCTAAACCTAAAGTGAACAGGCATCCTTTTGGGTACCAACAGGTGATTGGTCAAGACCCCCAACAGTGGTTAACAAGAAACAGTACTAAAACTGTCCAAACCCCTGACCTAACCACTGTCCATCAATCTGCATCCATCCCAGACACTTTTGAGACCCCATCCAAAGCCCTGTTGGCTTTGGAGACCTAATGAACTAATCCTTTTACTTCATGTGCAGGGAGCTTCTGCATGCTTTGATAGTCTTTGGTATGTAGATAGTGGAGGCTCCAGGCACATGACAGGATGTAAAGTCCTCCTCAAAGACTTTAAAATCCATGGAGGGGGTGATATATCCTTTGGGAATAATAGTAAAGGGAAAGTTCTGGGGTCTGGTACAGTGCAGTCGGGAAATGTAAAATTTGAAAATGTCAATCTGATAGGCAATCTAAAATTCAACCTTCTGAGTGTGTCTCAAATGAGTGACAAAGGGTTTGGGTCATTCTTCACAAAAGATTGTTGTAGGATTGTTGGACCAGAAATGGTCAAAAAGATTGAAGCAATAATCAAAACTGGTCAAACTAAACTTGTTGCTCAAAGAAGTGGCAATGTTTATGTTGTTGATATGTCTAAAGAATGTCCCAGTGCTGATGCCTGTCTGTTCTCAGCTGCCTCTAACAAAGAGACAGAACTGTGGCACAGAAGGCTGGGGCACACAAATCTTAAGACAATCACTGAAATTTCAAAAAATGGTTTGGTGAGAGGCCTACCACAAAAATTGTTTTCATGTTCTGAACTTTGCATTTCCTGTTTAAAAGGAAAACAACATAAAAGTTCTTATAAGTCCATTGAAGAGTCCAAAACAACCCAGTGTTTGCAAATGCTACACATGGATTTTTTTGGCCCAGTTCAAGTCATGAGCCTCAAGAAGAAAAGATATTGTTTGGTTATTGTTGATGACTTTTCTAGGTTTACATGGACTTTCTTTTTACACTCAAAAGATGAGACTGCAGGCATTTTTCAAGACTTTGTAATACAGGTTGAAAAGCAATTTGACCTTCCAGTAAAAGTCTTCAGGAGTGACAATGGCACAGAATTCAAAAATAAGGAGTTGGATGCCTTCTGTGTGAAGAAAGGGATTGTAAGGCAGTACAGCATCCCTAGAACACCAGAGCAGAATGGGGTAGTGGAAAGGAAGAACAGAACTTTGATTGAGGCTGCCAGAACCATGCTTGCTGATTCAGGTTTGCCATTAACTTTCTGGGCAGAGGCAGTAAACACTGCTTGCTATGTCCAGAACAGAGTTTTAATAAACCCCAGGCACAAAAAGACTGCTTATGAAATTCTGTATAAAATCAAACCACTGATCTCTTACTTCAAAGTGTTTGGCTGCCCATGCTTTATTTTGAACTTAAAAGATTCCATTTCAAAATTTGCAGCCAAAATTGATTGTGGTTATCATCTGGGATACTCAACCACTGCCAAGGCCTACAAAGTGTTTAATACACGGACCAAGGCAGTGGAGGAGACTTTGAATGTAAATTTCAATGAACTTTCATCAATGAAAATCCCAGCAAATCCTGCAGATCTGTTTGATCTTGAAAAATTTACTTTTGAAAATACTGCTGCCAAGACTAACAGTGCAGGTCCATCAGAGGATTCAACACCAGATTATGGGTATGAAATCATCATCCCTCAAAGGTCTGTCAAAATGGGAAGAGCATCAGATGTTCAAAACAGCTGTCAAAGCTCAACCACTGCTACCTCAACAGTTGTTGACCAAAGTATCCCATCAACTACTGCTTCCACATCCTCAATCACTGCTGACAAAAGTCCCCAAACAGTGGATAAAAGTCAGCATGTGTCCACTTCATTACCTCCCATTCCACCACCTTTTGAAGCCACTGCTGGATCATCAAAGTCCCCAGCAGTGGTTAGCTCAGATGATACACATTTGCAGCCTTCACCAACAAATGCCATCATCCTATACCAAGGAGATTTAATCTACTTGAGATCTCATCCACCTGATCAAATCATTGGCAACATCAATGAAGGGGTGCTCACAAGAAGCCAAACCCAAAACATTTGTCTTTTTGCTGGTTTTCTATCACTCCATCAGCCAGTCAAGTACCAAGAGGCACTGAAAGACAACAGCTGGGTAGAAGCCATGCAAGAGGAGCTCCAACAGTTTAAAAGACAACAAGTATGGAAGCTTGTACCACTGCCAGAAGAGGTTAGTCCCATTGGCACAAAGTGGGTCTTCAAGAACAAAACTGATGAAAGGGGCATTGTTGTCAAGAATAAAGCCAGGCTTGTGGTTCAAGGTTACAGACAGGAAGAGGGGATTGATTATGATGAAACATTCGCCTCTGTTGCAAGATTGGAAGCCATTAGACTGTTCCTGGCCTTTGCTGTCAACCACAACATGAAGGTGTTTCAAATGGATATCAAAAGTGCTTTCCTCTATGGTACAATTCAAGAAGAGGTGTATGTTTGTCAACCTCCAGGTTTTGAGGATCCATTTTATCCAGATCATGTCTACAGGCTAAACAAAGCCTTGTATGGCCTGAAACACGCACCAAGGGCCTGGTATGAAACTCTTTCCAACTTCCTACTCTCAAATGGTTTCAAAAGAGGTACCATTGATAAAAAACTGTTTCTAAAATGGAGAGGGAAGGATTTAATGATTGTCCAGATTTATGTGGATGACATCATTTTTGGAAGCACATGTAACATAATGTGTGAAGAGTTTAGAGAACTCATGACAGCTGAGTTTGAAATGAGTGCAATGGGTGAGCTGCAATGCTTTCTTGGTCTCCAAGTTCAGCAAATGCAAAATGGAACTTTCATTCATCAAAGCAAATATGCTAAAGAACTTTTGACAAAATTTGATATGAATGATTGTAAACCATGCAGCACACCCATGGCAACAAATAAGCTTGTCATGTCTGATGAAAAGGATGAGCTGATTGACCAAACTTTATATAGAAGCATGATTGGGTCTTTATTGTACCTAACTGCATCTAGACCAGACATCATGTTTGCAACATGTGTCTGTGCAAGAAGTCAATCAGCTCCCAGAAAATCAAATCTCATTGCTGTAAAAAGGATCTTCAGATACATAAAAGGTGCTCCCACACTTGGTATCTGGTATCCAGCTAATGGGAATATCAAGCTTTCAGGCTTTTCAGACAGTGACTTTGCTGGATGTAACACTACAAGGAAGTCCACATCAGGAGGGTGCCAGTTTCTAGATGATTGCTTAGTTTCATGGCAAAGCAAAAAAGCAAGCAGCTGTTTCAACATCCACATCTGAAGATGAATACATTGCTGCTGCAAGCTGTACAGCCCAACTCCTGTGGCTTCAAAATCAGTTGCTGGATTTTGGTATCACTGCCTTAAAGACTCCACTCATGTTGGATAGCCAGACAGCAGAAAATATCATCAAAAATCCAGTTTCCCATTCAACCACCAAACACATCGACATCAGACATCACTTTGTGAGGGATTGCTATGAAAAAGGTTTGATTTCTCTGCATCATGTCCCAACTAAAGACCAGCTGGCAGATGTGCTCACAAAAGCACTAGATACAGTCACTTTTGAAAGCTTGGTCTCTAGGATTGGCATGCTAAACAAGGAATAACAAGCAAAATCTTGTTTTTCTATGAATAAAAGCATTAAAATGTTTTCAGAAAATCAAAAATCCATCCTTAAAAATAGCTAAAAATGAAGTTTTCATTAAAATCCTTAAAAGTCTGCCATAACCACTGTTTGTTCAAAAGTCTGCTCTACTTCAAAGTCTCTCCACTGCTGAAAGCCATCCTCAGTTCTCTCCTTTCCTTGATAACCTATGTTGTTCAAAAGCAGTGTCTTATCCACTGATATGCTATCCACTGATAGTGAAAATCATCCACTGCTTCCATTTTACCGTTTAAACCACTGCCTTCATCAGTAACTTTCATAAAAGTACTGTCCTTCATTTCTTCAGAGTTTGGCATGTGGGCAGTACATAGTGGTCAGTACTTTTGTAACCGCCGCCACGTCAGCCTTCACTTTTTCCTCTATAAAACCCCCACTTCACACCAAAAACAGGGTTTTACTGTCGAATTGAATTCTCAAAAATTCTTTTCTCAAAGCAGTTTTTCTTCACATTCCTTCACAAATTTCTTCGATCTTCATCTCCAAAATGACAAAATCGAAGCCATCTGCAAAACCCACTTCCAAATCATCGTCGAAAGCGACCTCTCAAAAGGTCACTACCACTGAAATCCCACACAAACCATCTCATAATCTTCTGGGTCTTCTCACAAAACCCGGCACCACAGATGCTTTTGACTCCATCATTGCCAAAATGGCTAAATCAAAGTACAAAACTTTGTTAATAGCCGATGCACCAATTTATTTGACAACCCAAAGGGAGTTTTGGAAGAATGCAACCCTTGAAAAACAAGGAGACACTGTAATAGCCATTAACTCTACTCTAAAGGGAAAACCTGTCAAGATTACACCACAGTCAATTTCAGAGGTCTTTCAACTCGAGGATCAGCAAGGTAAAATTTATTTCCCTAAAAACGAGTTGAAAATTGACTTCATTGAGAGAGGGTATGCAGACACAATGATGAAGAAAGCTACCTTACAAAAAGGTTTCTTTCCTTCTGCAACAAGATTTTTATTCCATACCCTCCTAATGTGTGTTTCAAACAAAACCACTTCTTTTAATGAAATACCATTAAAGATTCAAAATCTGGGATATGCTATTCTTCAAGAAGAAAATTTTAATTATTCTCGGGAAATCTTTAATGATTTGGTTAATAATGTTGAAACAAAATCATTCCTACTGTTTCCAAGGTTTCTAAGTTATTATTTTGAAAAGAAATTCAGTAAGGATGATATTGCTGTAATAAACCAAGGTGATTATATTCAAATAAACAGTTTAACTACAGAAACTTTTTCAAGAATGTTAACACCTTGCAAAACACAAGCAGAGGTGCCTGAGCAGATTTTAGCAGCTACCACTGCTCCTCAGGTATCTGCTGCTGAGCCCACTGCTCAAGGTGATCAAAGCAGCAGAACAACTGCCTTGAAACCCACACCTAAAATCACCAAAAAGCCAAAAAGAAAAACTCAACAACCCCCCAAACCCATCAAAAAGGCAACTCTGGAGGATGAGATACCAGAGCAAATGCCTGTGACAACACAAAAGTCACAAGAAACCACTGCTACTTCTTCCTCACAGCAGTTGGTACAAATATGTCAACCCATAACCAATACTCCTCCTGCTTCTTCACAAAAAGAACAGGTTGTACACATAGGGCCACCACATCATGATGCTCTGAAATCACTTGGTTTCATCATCCACAGCTCACTGCCCGGAGCAAATCCTGTTTCTACACCAAATCTCACATCCACAATTCCTTCACCAACTAAACTGTTGTTGGAAGCAATTGATTTGAACCAGACACTAACCAGTCCTTCTCAATCACCTATTAATGAGAACATACCTCAACAAATGACTAGGTCTGATGTATCAATCTTTGCTAACCCACCAACACAACCTGAGGAGGTTACACCCCTTGAGTTACACGTAACTCTTGGTGGTAGTCCAAGTGAAGCAGCCACTACAACTGTTGAACCCACTGGTTTACAGTTGGACAGTGGTTACATTAATAAGACTTCCTTGGAGGCAATTCCTTACATAGCACCTCTGCCAACCACCAGTGGATTTATTTATCCTACTGGCAACATCAAAAGGTTGTCAAGTGTTGAAGGAAGACGACCCCAGTACCAAGAAAAAGGGGCATCAGTGGTTAGTGTTTGGAGTACACTCCCTACCTCAACCACTGATAAAACCACTGATAGTGGGAAATCAGATGATCCCATTAAATTGGGTGATGATTTAAAATATCAGGATTTGACGGAACGAATTGAAAAGTTGGATACATCTGTTGCAAATCTTAAAAATATGCTACAGCAGGTGTTGAAAACACAAAAGATGCAATCCACTGTTGTTCCATCTCAAGCACCTGCTCCACCACAAGCTTTTGCTACAAATGAGCTCTGGAACCTTTTCCAACCTTTTCTCCAACATCAAAAAGAATTGGCTGATCAGCAACATGAACTTCATGTCCAAAAGCTGAGAAACATTATGGAGTCTAGGTACAAGAACACTCAAGCAGATATTAAGGCAATCAAGGCCCATTTATTGGAAACCACTGGCACTGCTCCTCCAACAGTACTTTTCATTGATCAACTCCCAGAAGATAATGCCAAAAAGGGGGAGAAAATTCAGGAGTGGAAGAAGAAAGGAATAGATGATGGTCTGTACATTGAACCTGAAAAGGATGCTATGACCAGAAAAATTCCATTGCCAGATGGTAGTAAAAAGGTTGATGCTACCCAAGAAGCACTTGATGAAGGAGTAGCAAGTGTAAAGAGGGATAGAATGGCAAAGGATATTTCAAGATGGAATGAGGAGAAAAGAGCTTTCATGGAACTGTATGCGCAGGGTTATTCCGGTTCAAAGGATATTAAAAATCCTAAGACAAAAAGGAAACCTAAGTCCATCCCATCCAGATTTCCAAAGCCTCCAAAACCACCATCCAAAAGCCATCAGCATCAAACCTCCATCCAAACAGCTGTTGTAACTCCTGTTGTATCAACTACTACTGGTACTTCAATTGTTTCAACATCTGTTATCACTTCAACACACACCACTTCAACACACACCACAACCACTGCCTTACCACCACTGTCATCTCCACCAAAAACAAACTCACCACCTTATCCTGCCAAAAAGCAGAAGACAACAGATGTTACAACATCTGTTGTAATGACAACAGTGGTTGAGACACCAGTTGTTTCAACAGTTGTTAGTCAAACACAAACCACTGCCAGATAATCTACCACCACTGATCCACCCAAAACATCATCTGCCTCTTCTAAAACAAAAAAGGAAAAGGATTTACACACTAGATGATGATTTACCATCACCACCACCAACATCTTCAACATCCATGTCACTTGTTACTATACCCAAACCTATTCCTCTCTCATCAGCACCAGTACAACCAGCAATCTCTGTCATTACTCCTGTAGGTGTCCAATTTCCTCTAGAACTTGAAGCAGTTAGAGAAGAGATAAAATCCTTCTACTATGAGGAAGACCCTGCAAAAAGGAAGTTGCCATCAGTTAAAGGATATCCAAGGCCAAACAACATTGAAGAATACTTAAAAGTCAAAGCTAAACAGGCAGAAGATATCTCTAAAAGAAATGCACAAGGAAAATCTGACAGAGAAATCCAGCAGAACTACCAATTCCTACTCACACAAGTCAGATCCTTGGAGCAATTTGCAAAGAATGTATGTCAACAAATCTCAGAAAGAGCAGATGAAACTCTAAGAGAAGACTACATTGAAAGCATCATGGCAACAAAGAAATACAAGGGAGATAAGCAGATGTACAAAGAGTGGACCATTCCTGAGCTTGAGCAAGAAGCAGCCAGGATTCAAGAAATGACAAAGAATAAGGTCAAACACACTCCTCCAGATTGGTCAAAGTACAAAAAGAATGTGCCTGACAAATCACTTGAGCTGAAGAGAATGAAAGAGGAGTTAGTTGCTGCTGACTATGGGTCTAAACATCAAGTGTCAAGATGGAAAGAAGATGTAGTCAGGGCCACTTATAGAAGATTGGAGGAACTAAGGAAGAAAGATCCTACAGTTCCTAAAAGGCTTGACTATTCTAAAGCAGAGGTCTCAAAAATACCACCAAAGCTGCAAGTCAAAAGAACCACTGCTCCAGCTGGTGCTGCCATCTACAGAAGAAGGAGCCAAAACCAGTCAAGTGCTGAAACAATTCAAGATCTAAAAGCTGGAAATGCTATTGTAAAAGCAGGCATTAAATTAATGATAAAAGAAGATCTTGAATTGGAACAATCTGCAAGTACTGCTCAGCCAGTCATGAATAGGCCAGCCTCACCCAATACCTCTGCAAATAAACATCTCCCAAGAAACCAGACTCAAAAATACAAAAGTGGGAAACTGACAAACAGACCTACGTATTGACTTTGCTCAGGTCTGTTGGAGAAGTGAAGAAAATATCAAGGGAACAAGCTCTTGGCCTGAGTCTTGAAGATTTGCAGGATCTCCTTGATCTTCCACTTAGCAGGGATGATGACGACACAGATGCCCTAGACTTTGAACTACAATTTAAAGGTCAGATAAGGGAACTGCTGATGAGGCAATAAAGAATTCCACAATAATGAAGAGTTTTGGCATTATCTGTTCCAGGGGGAGATTGTTGGGATTGAACCCTACCAGAGGAACAGATAATTAAAGCCAAAACTGGGTCATAGCAGTGGATCCAGAATAAGCAGATGTTACATACAAGTCTCTCCCCTTGAACGTGGTTTCAACATCTGCTGACCTCCTATCTACTGATCGTACAAGCCACTGACCGTCAATCTGCTGCTCTTGAGAAGACTGATAGAAGACTAAAACTCTGCTGCTCAATCTACTGTCTTGAGTCAAGTACTGCTGATCCGGACAAGCACTGCCGGGTTCACAGCAGTGGAAGGATGCAGCAGCTGTTTAAGTGTCTTTTATGTAATGAAATGTAATAGCAATAGTTAGTATAGCAGTGTTTGTATAGATCAGAGGTTAGAGTTTGTTAGGAGGTTAGATGTCACTTTCATGGTGACGTCAGCTAAGATTCTCAGTGGTTTGCTAGTGCCTATAAATAGAACAGTGCTCTGTACTGTTCTATTAGCTCTTTGCAACACCGTCTTCTTTGCACGAACAAACACTGAGCTCTGGCTGAGGGGGAGTTTGTATTCAAGCATTACTTTGTAATCGTTGTTGAAATTAAATTCAATCATTCGGTTCTTTGTTGAAAATGTCTTGATCAAAGCAATACTCTCGTTTGATTGTATGCAAAGTTTGTTTCCATATTAATTCCGCTGCACAACTCATCCATTTCCATTTTAATTCAAACAGAAAATACAATCAAAACCAAACTCAGTTCCAACATATCCAAGCCTTAAAGATCTTTACCACGAGCCCGAAAAACACCCCCAATGGCAACACACGCTCGATTACCTTTTTCTTCCGGGTACTACACACGAGAAATTGTTGAGAAGAAACTTGAGAATGGAAGCGAAGTTATTGTTGGTGTTGTGTACACACAATGTCATCCTGCGGCGGGGTGATAAAATGGAGGTGAGATTTCAGGAGGTGCCAGTTTTATACATGTTGATGCATGGATCACCCATGGTCCCATTTCGGTTCCTAGTGTTGAACAATATTTGGCTCAGCCGAAATAGTGGTGAGAGAAAGATTGTTCCCCATTGCCGATTGATTACGGCATTATTGAAGAAATATGGGGTGATTGGAGCTGAGGACAAAGGCTCGTACAAGAGGTTTAAGCCATTCGATATAAAGAATTTGGGACCAGGATGGGAGTACAAGGAGTCAAAAAGGTACCATAAGTTGAAGACCGATGGGAGACGGTGGAGAGTTTTGAAAGCGGATGCTAGGCCATTACAACCGGGCGAGGCTGATGAGCCTGAGGTGAGTGATGAGGAGGTTAGTGGTGACGATGATTACCGTGAGGTCACATTCACGGTTGATGTTGCGATGGGAGGCGCTGGCCCAAGTGGTAGTGTTTGTGGAGCAGGGATGCAGTCAGGGTATGTTGGTAGTGCATTCGACTATGCACAACAGGCTTATGATCCGTACTGGGCTCACACGGGAAACATGGGGCAGATTATTGAGCAGAGGCGACAGCCTACTTTTGGTGATTGGTCAGAACCCAATCAAATGCTTTTTGATCAACAGACTTATATGGGGGCTAGCATGGAGAGAGCTCTTAAACAGAGTTATGATAGAAATGAGCAATGGAATCGAGCTCATATGTATGCCCACCATGAAGAAGTGAACAACCATTACTTGGATGATCGTCAACGGAGGATGCATGATCAGTGGCATGCGGGTCAGCCGGTTGTTGCGGACCCACCAATTATGGATTATTCCGCATTGCCGCCATATGATGGTAGTGTGACGTATCCCACCTCACCATTGCACCATTCTCAATGGGTGGATCCACACACCATGGGTCATCAGCAGGCGAGTCAAGAGGGTGGTCAAGGCAGTAGCAGCAGTAGCGGAGCATTTGGGTTTGGACAATGGAATGACATGATGACTTCCATTTTTGGGCCTCCGCAGCCAAAGTACTATTGACCAGGTCGTATTTCGCTCTCTTGTATATTTGTGTATACTTTTCATGTTTATGTTTATGGTTGGGAGGTCGGGTGGTGTTTATATGTTGATGCGATTTATGGGATGTGCTAGTGGTGGTGTGTTTTCAATTTTCATAAAAAAATAAAAAAATCAAAAAGAAATTTGGGGTTTGAGAATATTAGCGAAAGCTAATGTTTTTCGTTAAAAGCGATCTTCCCTTCAAAGCCATACATTGGGACAATGTATCCCAAGTGTGGGGATGGGGGGAAATTTTTGAGAAATTTAAAAATTTGTGAAACCGAGCGAAAAATTGTTGAAATTTGAACACTTGATATTGTTCCAATTGACACACCAACACCCTTTTTCTAGAAATTGTTGAAATTTGAACACTTGAAAAATTGTTGAAATTTGAACACTTGATATTGTTCCAATTTGAACACTTGATGTTGAAATTTGAACACTTGAAATTGTTGAGGGTTTGAGCCACACATGATTATTAGAGATGCTTTCTTTGTTGTGAGTGGCGGTGTTTGTATTGTGTTAATAGAACTTGTGTATGAATTCTTGTTGAAGCCTAGGATTAGCATGCTTTTGAAAATGATAGGGGACTTTTAGGTAGCCTCGTCTAGATGTGTGAGAGTGTGGGATTGGTGGGTTGGACCTCATACGTTACATATATGAGCTTGGTATTGTGAGGGGTAGGGGTTGGTCTTTAGAAAGCCATGTTTGAGCCTTATACCATTCGGTTGTGACCCAAACCTACTTCTTAGAAAACTTTATCTATTGAGACGACCCGGTTTAGGAGTTTAGTTTGTGATTGTTGATGTTCTTGTATATATTGTTGATCTTTATTATTCAAAAAAAAAGAAAAAAAAATATGAGAAAAATACAAAAAGAAGTATTTAGTTGCAATAGTAATTGAGAAGTTGATGATGTTTTGTATATAGTTGATGTTGCGTTGTTTAGTAGTAGAAATAAAAGTCGGGTCGAATCAATGAGCTACTTTCACATTCCCACTATTTCCTACCTTTACACATAGCCTCGTTACAACCCATAGGTCCTTTTGATTCATAAGCATGCTAAATACTTATTAGGAGGAGACTTGATTTGTATACAAGCTTATTGTCGCACAATCACACACTTGTATGGAGCGTATTTTAGCATAATGTGCTAATATTTCTTGTCGCCGAGAGTTGATGCGAGGGGTGTGTCTTGTGGTATGATAAAAGGTTAGTAGAAGGACGGTACATTTTAGCTTGGTTTGCATGATTGATCGTTTGTGGTTGTGAAATGGTTTTTGAATGGGTTGCTTGGGACAAGCAATGGGTAAGTGTGGGGATGTGACGGGTGGTCCATAGGACAACCCTTAAGTGTTTTAAAAAGATTAAAATCCCATGCTTTGCACGGTTAATTGCTTGAACTTGGTAACTACTAGTTGTTTGGTTTTCTAGGTGCTAAAGTGCATAAGGATTGGCTTTTGTGAAGATTGGATGGAAGTTGCAAGATGGTGGAAACAAGATTGGAGAAATCAACATGCAACAAAGGAAACAAGGGAAAGCACTTCAGTCGTAGGTTACGGTCCCCACTTTTGCAAAATAGTTCCGCCGTAGCCCAGTTCTTAACCGCCGTAAAGACATAATGGGTGCCGTAGCTTACGGCTGGCACCGTAGGTTACGGCGCCATATTTGACCCTGTTGACTTGTTTATCGCCGTAAGCTACGGTGCTTGGAGTAGCTTACGGCGCCGACTGGTGTGACATTGTAACTCATGCATTAATTGGTCATTTTGATGGGTTTTTATGTCTCTAATCATGCTATTTTCGGTTACATTCACTTGGAGACAAAAATTTGGTTGTTCTTGGGAGCTTGAAGACATTTGGAATCATTGTTCTTATGTTTCTAACTTATTTGGAAGATCAAGACTTTGTTATGATGTTTGTTCAAGCCATGAGTGGCTAAACTTGTTATGATCATCTTTGGTTGAAGGTTATGTAAGAATTTGTGCTTGAATTCCTTATTTCTAGAATAACGAACTTCATCTTTATGATTTATTTGTTATGGTGTGTGATTGATTGTTTGTAAATTATTGATTCTTATGTTAATCTAGTTTGAAACCATACGTTCTTGGTGCCGTTGGCAATCGAGATATCATGGGTAGAATTAGGCTTGGGTAAGGGTTAATTGATCATCGGGTTACAACCTCACGTTCTAGGAATCTGAGTACTTAGTTCCCTTTCATCACTACAATTAATCACACATGAACTATGTCTATGTAGTTCTTTCTAGTGGAATGATAGCACAAACGTCGAAGCAAACCAGAAACTAAAGATGGTCATTTTTCTCTATATTGTTTACAAACCAAAACTTTCATTTTGCAATTAGAACAGTACTCTTAGTTTTAAAACTCAAATCAATCAAATCAACTCTTGAACTTTACTTTTATTGCAATTAGTTTAATCTAGTTAATTTAGATAAACCTTGAAATAACACATATTCCACAAACTCCCTGTGTTCGATACCCACTTGCCACTAACTATTTAGGTAGAAGAGAAGTTTTGGGCTTATCTTTAGAGTGTCGGGAATCCAAGTTCTAAATTTATTTTGCTTTTATTTTATTTACAATCTTATTCGTCATCATTTATTTAAAACACATATTAAGAAAAATTATTTCTTTTAGGTGTAACATGCCTTTATAAAATTCTATTTAGTTATATACAAACTTACACACCTCACAAGTGGTCACTCAACACTCGGCCGAAGTTGTTTAATTGGAAACGCGCGTGCACGGTTTAAAACTTACTCCTACTATAGGCTTGACAAATAATCAAACCTCCTCCTTTGTGACGTTTAATCCTTGTAGATATCAAGAGGGCTTTAAAGGGTAGCTTGTGGTTCGGGTAGGTGTGTTTGATAAAAACGGTGAAAAAGCGTAAAAAGTATCGGTTTTTCCATTGCTTTGTGGCTTAGCAAAAATACTTTGGTTTTTTTATTACCAAAGTTGAAACTGAGCCATACTTGTAATTTTATAACTGTTCTTTTTACAAAAATAAAAGGTGAAACTAGAAAGGTTTGAGGATGTGGGTGGTTGTTTTTTTTTTTTTTTTTTTTTTTTTTTTTTTGCAAAAGTATGTATTTTGCGGGTTTAGAAATGAAAAGGTTAAGGCTCAAAGGGGTTTATCTAGAGGGATGTTTTTGGTCAAGAAAAATAAAGGTTTGAAGTGAAAAATGGGTTTAATCCTAATGCCCCATCATTTACTTACTTGGATTTGTGTTGGTAAGGATTTGGAATGTATCGCTTTGGCAAGTTCTAGGTTTGTAAGAACCAAACAGGCTATTCTTACAAGAAACGAAAATTGAGCAATTAGTAGGGATGTGTATTTGTATGCTCGGTAAAGGCTCAAAACTCACTTTTGTGGGAAAAGGGTTATAGTGTAGAAATGTATATATAATCAAATTTTACAAAGATTTGTTATGCCCGTTTTTATAATTTTCTTAATTGGTTCTTTTTATCACGACGCTATCAGGTGTAAATTGGTAAAAACATATTTTTTAGAACTTATTTTACCCAACTAAACCAAGATAAGTAAAAAGAAAATAAAAAAAATTGAAAAAGTTTGGGGTGATTAGCGGTTTTCCAAGGCGAGTTTTGTGTAAGGCTTGTTTTTAGGACAAACGATTCAAGGTTTTAACATCCCCCCCCCCCCACACTTAAATTACACATGGTCCTCAATGTGTCCCAAATAGGATTTGTTTTGATTAAATGTGTAAAAAGTGGGTAAAAATAACAATTTTTATGGTTACTGGCACTTTCAGCACTAGGGCGTACTATGGAGACACGCCCACGTGGCCAAAGTGCCAGTAACAATGTAGAACAGAAAACTTACAGTATGGTGGACACGGGGGCGTGCTGGGTACGCACGGCCCGTCCACCTTCTCGGCAGAAACTTTTTTGACATCAGACAGTTGAGCATGGGGGCGTGCCTGGGCGCACAGCCCCGTGCCACAGACACTCATCTGTAGTTTTTGAAGCGGGAGGCTCTGGTTTACGTGCATGGGGTCCTTTTTTCAACGTCCCTTTGGCATTTTCAATTTCCACCATCCAAAATACCTTTAAGAGTAAACTGCCATTTTTGCCACTTTAGTCCAAAACTCAAACCTTTTGCATCCGGGTCCCCGTGGTTTCAGTTTTTTTGCCATTTCGGTCCAAAACTTAAATCAGCTCATATTTCTCAAATTAAATCCTACTATTTTATCCTTTTCCTCAGTGGAAAGATGGTCATTAAAAGTGGATCTGTTTCACCACTGCACGCTCGCCACACCACCGCTGGGTACAGTGGCGAAGCTTGAAAAAAAAGTTCGGGGGGTCGGAAGGTAACAAACCTAAAACAAATTTTCTATCGCGTAGTTTCGAGGTGTATGTTCGGGTCGGACGTCGGTGATTCGATTCGGGTCGGGTCGGATCGGGTCGGTCAAACATTAATATCAAACAAAAAACGTTCTCAAACATTAAAAAAGAAGTTATCATTTTATTCTTCCCCATAGCATAATCTAATAACAAAACAAGTTAACAAATCACCCTAAATTTCAAACTCTAATTTCTATCTAAATCAAATCACAATAAGATTAAACAAATAAAATTAGACATAGTTATAGAAGGATTCAACAAGCTTAGGGCAAAAATTCGGACCAATTTCTCTCCCAATTTCAACCTAAATCACATAAATTGCAGCCCTAAATTAAACCTAAAGATAAAAAAACACATACCTTTAACCTTATGAAGATAGAAGAAGTCGGACAAGAGTACAAAACCACAACAACGAGCAGCGTTTTGGCTTCTGTTCTAGAACAAGAAACTGAAGTCGAACAGTTGGAACCTGCGTCCCCCCCCCCCCTTCTGCAGTTCTGACTTGTGGCTTTTGTTCTTCTGGTCGATGCCCCAAAGTAAACGAATTTGGTTTTTTTTATAGGGTAGGCTTTTAAGTTGGGCTATATAATGATTTGATTTGGGTTATATAATTTACATTCTAGTATTCTACCAAATATAATGATTTGGACTATAATATTTGGGCTATATAAATAAAAAATTAAAACCAGGCGGTCGAAAACGTATATACCTACAAAATCTAATACGAAACTTACATATATAACACTACTGACTGAAAAGTTCGGGGGTCGGGCGCCCCTCCCCGCCCCTTAAATCCTGCGCCCCTGGCTGGGTACTACACCCATCACCACCACAAAGTAGCCGCCGCCACGAACAACCCATCAGCTGCCATTATTTCATATTTGTTCAACCACTGCCACTGCCACCACCACCACCTCCAATCTCCGGTCAATTTTTTAAATCTTTCCGATCTATTCAACTACCACCACCACAAACAACCGATCAACATACCTATTCGGAGATGAAAAAAATGGAAAAAGATGGGAGTTTGAAAAAGGGGCATAGCTAATCTCAGATCTGAACAACTGGCCGGAAAAAAATGTGGGTCATCGGAAACCTCGTCGCTCGAACCGTCGCACCAAGCATCTCGTCGGAGCTTCTGATCTTGCATTCCATCGCCACTACAACACATTTTAACCACCGCCACCACTACCTCCTCACCACAGCCGCCACCGCCACCTCCTTTTCACCACAGCCACTGTTCCCCTCCTCAACACCACCTCCTCACCACAGCCACCATTTGCCTTCTTCTCACCAACGCAACCTTTCGTTCATTTACAAATCTTTCAGATCTGAACCAAAACTAGATCCAAGTTTCACACGAAAACCATATCCAAGTTCCACATCAACGTCAACCCTTTTATCATCCGCCACCGCCTCTACCATTATCATCCACCACCGTCTCCACCATTAACATCCACCACCACCATCGTCTCCACCTTTAACATCCACCACCGCCACCGTCTTTACCATGATCATCCACTACCGTCTCCACCATTGAGCGTGTGATAGAGAGAGAAGAGAGAGAGACAGAGACAGAGAGAGACAGAGGGGTGCTCTTGTGATAGAGAGAGAAGAGAGAGAGAAACGGAAGGGTGTTTAGAAAGAGAGAGAGAGAGAGAGCAGAGTTTATATATTATATAAATTTTCTATATAATAACCATTTTGCCCCTAGGAGGGGTGTTTAGAAAGAGAGAGAGAGAGAGAGAGAGCAGAGTTTATATATTATATAAATTTTCTATATAATAACCATTTTGCCCCTAAGGAAAATGATAAAATAGAAGGATTTAATTTGAGAAATATGAGCTGATTTTATTTTTGAACCAAAATGGCAATAAAACTGGAACCACAGGGACCCAGATGCAAAAGGCTTGAGTTTTGGACTAAAGTGATAAAAGTGACAAAAGTGACCAAACCTTAGGGACCAAAATGGCAGTTTACCCCTAAAATAATACAGTTTCAAACTTATTTCAATTAAATTAATAGAATAAAAATGATGAATTTTGAATTTTTAAGGGTTTATAAAATAAAACCTTTTAATTTGAGTTAACTCTTTAACCGAATTTTGGGTATTTAGGGTCTATAAAAGCAACTTTGATACCAATGTTGGGATTCTACATTAAGTTTCTACAAAAAGAAATTGCAACAGAGTATTTGTATTATATTATATTTTATATGAAACTCTTTCCGGCGATCTAAATAAACAACCATAGGGTGTAAGAAGAAGTACCATGACCAGCTAGAGAGAATCACCACAAGGTTGGCACACTGTGATAACATGATCGAGATGCTAGTCCAAATCTTTATAAATCACCGACACAGTCTCTATCGCATTTCTTCTCCGTACCTAATTTGTACCTCATGACAAACGGAACTGAACTGTGTTTGGTTTTGATCATGCGACCCTCGGGTACTGACAACGAGACCATTGGGTATGGGGATCGGCAGAGGGCCGTCCCCCCCCCCCCCCCCCCTCCTTAGCCACGTCGAACACCGCCCCCTTGGGGCCCGGCACGGCTTCTTCGTCGGAATTGTAACGTTGGAGACGGGCCAAGATTTTTGAATGTGGTGGGCCCTCAACGGTAACTTGCAACCTTTTTAAAAAAAAAAAAAAATTCACCCCACCACTATAAATTAAACCCCTTTTCACCCCATTTTTTTACCAAACTACTTCCACTTTTCTCCCATTTTTATAAAAAAAAACCTCTCCCAACCTTAAAAAAATTATGGATCCTACAACCCAAATAATCCCAACTCAAGTTCACACCCGTTTTCGTCATCCGGCTACACACCCGTAATGGACAACGCTTTTGCGGGTTACCAACAAATGCCAAACGCTTTCAACCGCTTTTGTGGGTTTTATAACTCAACGCTCGAAGTGGCGCAAGATGAATACGTTGATCAACCGCTTTTGTGGGTTATATAACACAACGCTCGCCAACAAACCGAGTGGGTGGAACCACGAAAATGTTTTCAATGAAGCGGTGCATTTATACGAAAATGAGAGCAAAGCTCCTTTCCCACATGTCCGTGCTTGGCTAGTTGTAAAGGATCACCCAAAATGGAAGGGATGTCAAAATGAGGTTGCACAAGCGAAACGAGCAACGAAACGGTCTAAAACTTCCGAGTCAGGAAGTTATAGCGTTGGAGGCTCAACCGGTCGTTGCCAAATAAATATCAACGACGAGCCCGACTATGAGGAGGAGCCGATTGAAGATGGAGAACATCCCCCAGGAAGGGACAAAATTAAAATAATAGCGGCTGAAAAAAGGAAACAAGCTGCATCAGGAAGTGGTGGTGGTTCGAGGTTGGAAGGTGTTATGGCCGAGTTGAAATATTTCAAGGAAATCTTTAACGACACGCAAACCGAGAAGGTAAAGATGAAAAAAAAACTAGCCGAGGAGAAGCTAAAGAAGCAACAAGAAGCGCACGAGTGGGAGGAATGGAAAATAATGACGGCCGACCTTAGCTCCTATCCACCGGAAGACCGTCCCATTTTACAAATGATGAAGGACAAAATTAGGAAAAAATGGAGTGGGGGAGTGTAGTTTTTTTAAATGTAACTTTACGTTTTTTTTAAGTGTGTTTTTTTTTTAATTTAAATGTAACTCTAGGTTTTTTTTAGGTGTGTTTTTTTTTAAATGTAACTTTAGGTTGTTGTTTTTTTATGTTTTATTTAAATGTAACTTTTTTACTTTTATTTACTTTGTTTTCATTAATTATTTAAATCAAATAAATAATAATAAAAAAATAGAGGAGAATCATCCCCACACCCTTGGATAGTCTCTAAGGGGAGGGTCCTCCTCCCATGCTTACGTGGCGCATATGTGGAGGATAGTCCCTTTGGAGACTATCCTCCCCATACCCAATGTTCTGATAAAGTCCACGAGGAGCAGCAATCAATAGCGATGACGGTGGATGTGGCTGCTAGAGGTGGAGAAACACACATGAATAGGGAGAGAAAGTTAAAAATTTTCAGGTTATGTTACTCAGGTGTAAAACTGCTATTAGTAAAAAACCACCTAGAACCCTCCATTTATAATGTTTCTACCACCTTAAAACCCTAATGAGAAACTTGGACATAAAGTTAAACATTTTAGTTAAACCAATTGGATTAACTTTTAATCCAATGAATTAATTCATTCTGTTTTTAATGGCTTACATAATTAATCAAACTCTTTGATTAATTACCTAATTGATGACGGGGGTAGCTCAAGACTAAATAAAATGATTAAATATGTAAGCGCTCAAAAGGTTAAACGGTTCAACGGTTGAAAAGCTGTGAGTTGGGAAAAGCAATGCAGAAACAGTAGCCGGTCACATCTGAAGATCGCTTCACCAACCCACAGCCGCAAAAGCAAAGCAGGTCTGCCAATGCACACTATTATCCGGGGGTCAAAAGCCTTCAACCCCCGAAAGGGGAAACCCTCCACTGCAAGCGAGGTTACTAGTCTAATCCATTCCACTTCGGGAGATGCCTTCTCTTATAAAATGACACTTCATTTACTTCAGAGAGGACATCCGGACCAGCTCTGATTCTCCAATCTCTGGTCATTCACATCGAATGCTTGTCTCGCACAAGTCATTCCCTTTCACATCCAACACACACATTCCCTTTGCTACAACTTCCAAATCTGGGTACGATTCAGAGGAGGATCCATAGCAAAGAACAACAATAAACTAGCAAACCTCCTTCCACGTCTCGCAAACGTGGGGGGACCCCACGACCTGCGTTAGGCAAGGTTGAACCCTTCAACCATTCTGCCTAGCCAGTCCAGCTACCACCGTTGGTCTTGTATTTGTTGCATCAACAAGTTGGCGCCCACCGTGGGGCTACGCCGCTATTTCTTCTCAAAAAGACCTAGTAGTGTAGCTCTATTCACTTAAAATCACCATGTCTGAAAGAGGATCCCCGGAAGAAGTAAACCAGATCCCAAACGCTTCTACTCCGGGTAGTAGCCAAGCTCACGTGGCTATACCAACTTCTTTCTCGACTCCGGGGAGCACACCCGAGTTCCTCAACTTCAACACACCAACTCCGTCCAGATCCGGAGTTCCATCTCCCAATATCGGTGTCTCTGATGCCCCATCCTGTGTTGAACTCACCCCTGAAGGGGTTGCTAACAATTTCCTTGTGCTAAGGACTCTTCTCAACCAGCATGTAAGTAAAGAAAGAGAAAAGGGAGTGAGGATTCGTTTAGACTATGACGAACCTGAGCCAACATTGTCTCCTGGACCACCTCCTCCTCTTTTTGCAACAAGAAGTGAGGCTGGTCCCAGTAACCTTTCAAACCCTCACCCTTATCTGTCCACTATGACAAATCCTACGGTGCATCCTATCTTCTCTTCCCAACCAATTACTAGTGGTGTTCCTCTGGGACACGAGCTAACTCTTGACCAGCTCCTACAATCCCCGGTGATAAGCTATCCAGCATCTACCACAACTACATGGGAGCAAGCCCTGTCCGTGCTCCCCTTAGCACGTAGTGCTGTTATGAGTGCTCCCCTCGGGATAAACTGCTCCGCTGGCCCAGGAAGCCTTCAAGGCTTCAACCCTACGCCCAACATGATGACCCAGATGATGGCCAACTTCCCATGGCAACACTTCATCAATCAAGTGCTTGCCACTCAGGGAAACAACGGCAATAGCAGTAATGTGGATGCAAGGACTGAAGAAGACTTGGCCAAACCATACAAGCCAAGTAACCTTTCATGCTTTTCAAGACAGATAGCCGATTATGATTTCCAGTCAAAGATCAAAATGCCAGCCCACATCAGAACGTATGATGGGACTGAAGATCCTGAGGACCACCTTCAGATCTTCACCGGTGCTGCTCGGATAGAGAAATGGTCCAACGCTGAGTGTTGCCTAATGTTCATGCAAACTCTTGTTGGATCCGCCAGGATCTGGTTCAACGATTTGCCCGCTCAAAGTGTTCGAAGCTTTGATGATCTCAGCAAAGGTTTCGTGGCCAATTTCTCCCAACAAAGACGATATGTCAAAGATGCAACAGTGATCTTTCAGATAAAACAACGTGATGATGAAAGTCTCCGTGCTTTCATTGAACGATACAAAAAGGAAGGTCTGACTTATGTAGGGGCCGATGAGAAAATGAGAGTGGCTGGCTTCATGAATGCCATCACCTCTAAGTACCTTACAAGGGATTTCAACAAATCTCTACCCAAGACCTTAGAAGAAGCTCTTGAAAGGGCTGAAGCCCACATCCAGGGAGAGGAGGCAGTAGACATTAAGGAGCAAAGAAAAAGAGGGTCCGGCTGGAGAAGCAACAGTCCGGCCAGAAAAAGAGGGAACTTCAACTCCTATGACAGACGGTCAAAGGGTTCAGAACATCGAAGGTCTGAAGGTCGGAACCTTTCAAGCAGGGAAAAAGGCATAAGTTTCACACCCCTCACAAAGACCCCTCAAGAAATCCTTGCAACAGAAGAAGTTAAACAAAACTTTCGGCCTCCTAGACCTCTCCCCAAAAGCAGGAAAAACGAGAATTCCACCCAATACTGCGAGTTTCATGAAGAAAAAGGTCACCACACCAATGATTGCTTCCAACTCAAGAAAAGAATAGAAGAAGCTGTTAAGTCCAGAGAACTCGCTCATTTGGTAAAGGGAGTCCGGGACAAAATGGCTGAAGGAAAGGGTAAGGAAGTCAATATGGTAGATTTCGATGGAAAGGTCCCTCACAAGAGGCAGAGGTTGGAAGCTTGGGAGCTTCAGTGTGTCTGTTTCCCCCCTACGGAGAATGACCCTCTCCCCAGCCCTCTCGCGGTAGAAGCTACCGTGGGAACGTTGCAAACATGCAAGGCATACATAGACACGAGGGCAGCCACTGAAATCATGTTCGAAAAATTCTTCAACCAATTGAGCAATGAAGAACGTTCAAGGCTTCAACCCTCTGGGACCTCCATAAAAGGTATCGCTGACATACCCCTCAAGCCTTTAGGGCAACTGACACTTAATGTTCGTTTCAGTGAAGGTTTAAAAGAAAGAACCCAACCACTCACCTTTGTGGTTATCAACATCCCCTCAAGCTATGATGTGATCATCGGAAGACCAGGACAGTGTGCATTTTACATGGCGGTGTCTGTTGGCCATGGCACAGTCAAATTTCCCACCGAAAGGGGCATAGCAACCCTTCAACCATCTCAGGAAGCCTACATGGTTGAAGGTGAGAGATCAAACAATGAAGAAGACAGGCAAAGGCTGGTCATAAACCCCAAATACCCTGAACAAAGGATAAGGGTCAACCCTGACCTTTCTCAAGAGACCCTTTCATATCTTGAAAAATTGCTAACACACTACAGCGATGTATTCGCTTGGTGTCCTGAAGATATGACCGGGATCCCCCGGGAAATTGCCAAGCATGAGTTGAGAATACCACCAGAGGTCAAGCCTGTGGTCCAGAAAAAAAGAAGCCTGGCCCCAGAGAGAAGTCTGGCAGCCTGCCAAGAGGTCGAAAATCTTGTGTCAGCCGGTATTCTCCGAGAAGTCAAATACCAGTCATGGGTTGCAAACCCGGTCATGGTCAAGAAATCAGACAACTCTTGGAGGATGTGCATAGACTTTAAGGATCTTAACAAAGCTTGTCCTAAGGATTGCTATCCACTACCAGAAATCGATCTCAAAGTTGACTCCCTCACAGGCTACTCGTTCAAATGCTTCCTGGATGCATACAAAGGCTATCACCAAATCCTCATGAAAAAAGAGGATGAGGAAAAGACAACCTTTCACACGGACAAAGGAATCTTTTGCTATCAAAAGATGCCTTTCGGTCTCAAAAATGCAGGAGCAACCTATCAACGGCTCGTTGACAAAGCCTTCGAAAGCCAAATCGGCAAGAACATGGAGGCATATGTCGATGACTTGGTTATTAAAAGCAAGACGGAATACCAAATGCTCGATGATATTCAAGAAACTTTCAAGAACCTCAGAAAGGTTAACATGAAACTTAATCCGGAAAAGTGTTCATTTGGATTTGAAGAAGGAAAATTCTTGGGCCACATTGTTGGAAAACAAAGCATCAAAGCCAACCCTAACAAAGTAAAAGCCGTCCTTGAAACCAAGCCACCAAAGACCAAGAAGGAAGTTGAAAGCTTGAACGGGAAGCTTGCAGCCTTGAAGCGTTTTACCTCAAAGTTAGCCGAAAGATCTCTGCCCTTCTACAAAACGCTCAAGAACTGCTCAGATAAAAAGGATTTCAAATGGACTGAAGAAGCTGAAGAAGCTTTCAACCAGATGAAGCAACATCTAGCTTCCCTACCAGACATTGCGGCACCAAAAACCGGGGAGTTAATATCGGTGTACCTCTCCATCATGGACGAGGCCATCAGTGCAGTCCTCACCATTGAGCGAGACAAGGCCCAGGTACCCGTTTATTTTTTCAGCAAAACCTTAAAATTAGCTGAAACAAAATACCCTCCCCTTGAAAAACTTGCCTTAGCCTTAGTTCAAACAGCTAGAAGGCTTCGAAGGTATTTCCAAGCACACCCCATACAAGTGGTCACCGACCAACCTATTAAGAGTGTGCTTGAAAAACCCAAAAACTCGGGGCGATTGGCCAAATGGGCCATAGAACTAGGTGAACACAACATCACCTATGTCCCAAGGAAAGCTATCAAGGCTCAAGTCTTGGCCGATTTCATTGTGGAAGTCCCAAACCAAATAGTCACTGAAGTAAACACTGCCACCACTGAACCTCCCAACCCTGAAGCCTGGAAGCTTTTTACCGACGGGGCTTCAAGCGTTGAAGGGTCAGGGGCTGGATTAATTTTGATCAACCCAAAAGGTTTGGAATTCACATATGCTCTTCGTTTTGATTTTCATACCACCAATAACGAGGCTGAATACGAAGCACTAATAGCTGGCTTAAGGCTGGCCAAAGAAATGAAGGTTGAAAAGCTTGAAGTGTTCACGGATTCGTTGCTGGTCTCAAGCCAAGTGAATGACAGCTACATAGCTAAAGAGCCCAACATGAAAAAATACAAAGAAAAATCCAAGGAACTGATGAGTACCTTCCAAGCATGCAACATCAAACAGATCCCCAAATCTCAAAACAAAAAGGCCGATGCCCTAAGTAAGCTTGCATCTCTCACCTTTGCCCACCTCACCAAGAAGGTACTGGTGGAAGTGTTGAAGGCCCCATCCATTAATGAATTGGAGGTTCAAGATGTGGTTACCGAAGAAGAACCAAACTGGATGACTCCCATAAGAAAGTTCCTCAAAAATGGTGAATTACCCAATGATCAAGTGGAAGCTAAAAGGGTTGAAATCAAGGCAAAGCAATACATACTGCAAGGAGAAACCCTTTACAAAAAGGGTTATCTTGCTCCCTTGCTAAGATGTGTCGGTCCCGAGCAAAGTAGGTATTTGATCAAGGAAATTCATGAAGGAGTGTGCAGAGCTCACTTTGGAGCTAGGTCGGTAGTTGCAAAGCTCATGAACCTCGGATATTTCTGGCCTTCAATGCATCGCGACACAGCTGAAGAATTGAAGAAATGTGATACCTGCCAGATCCATGCACCAATCCCAAAAAGTCCCAAGCATGATTTAGTCCCAATAACCTCTGCTTGGCCATTCCATAAGTGGGGAATGGACATTGTTGGTCCATTTCCCCCAAGCAAAGGGGGAGTGAAATTCCTATTGGTGGCGGTAGACTATTTCACCAAGTGGCCCGAGGTCAAGCCACTTGCCAAGATCACAGGAAAGCAAGTCATTGACTTTGTCTGGGAAAACATCATTTGCCGTTATGGATTGCCAGGAGTACTTGTCACTGATAACGGAAGGCAATTTGCTGAGAAACCTTTCAGCGTCTGGTGCAAAGAATACAAAATCGATCAGGTTTTCAGCTCAGTGGCTTATCCGCAATCAAACGGGCAGGTTGAGAGAACAAATAGAAGCATAGTGGAAGGCATAAAGACAAGATTGGGAAGGTACGAAAGCAACTGGCTTGAAGAATTTCCTAGTGTCCTATGGGCAATTAGAACAACAGAAAAAACAAGCCATAAGAAAACACCTTACAGCTTGGTATTTGGATCTGAAGCTGTGATCCCTGCCGAAATAGGAGTTGTAACCCAAAGAATTGTCAACATGGATCCCGAAACAAACCAAAAAGAGACCATGTTGAATTTACAACTCCTAGAGGAAGCAAGAGATCAAGCCGCAATTCAAGAAGCCAAATACAAGCAACAGATGGAAGCTTACTACAACAAAAAAGTCAAAAAACGAACGTTTCAAGCCAGGGGATCTGGTCCTCAGAAACAACGAAGCCAGCAAGAAAGAAAATCAAGGAAAGCTTGGCCCAAAATGGGAAGGCCCATACACCATCCTTGAAGCACACAAAGGTGGATCCTACAAGCTGGCTGATTCAGAAGGCAAAAGGCTTCCAAGGCATTGGAACGGCAAAACACTGAAAAGGTTCCATGTTTAAACGAAAAGTTTGGTTTGTATCAAAATGTATTTCAAGCAGGATTATGAATACCTTTTGTAAAAAGCAAGTATTGCTTTAATGAATGAAGTTGTTTTTATCAAACTTGTCTTTCTATCCCAAAATCAGGTTGAGAACCTAGCAAAAAAACTCCATGGCAAGGGCCATGTAAGGGGATGAGCTCCCAGGCCACATCGCTCAATAGGTTCAAGGGTTGAATGAGCCTATATAAGGGGTGAGTTCCTAAATCAATACAACTCCATGAGACTTGTTAAGAAAAAATAAAATTGTCTCATAGACGGGTATAAGCAGCCTACACCAAATGTTCCCTAAGTCTTAGAAATATAGTCTACAAAAAGGCTAAAAAACCAAAAGAAATGATTAAAAGGATAGGTGCCATCCCTTCTTGTTAAAAATGCCAAGGCTAAGTGTCTGCAGCACTGAACCCTTTTAGGTATAGAAAACATAAGGGCAGCACAAACCCGACAAAGACAAAGTTACAAAAAGAACAAAGCAAATCCAAAAAGAACAAAGTCAATTGGACAAAATCACAAAGGTACAAACCAAGCCAGGACGCAAAACCAAAAGGCCTTCAAGGCTTCAAGCCACCCGGGCAATACCCCGAAACCTTAAAGGCTTCAATCTATTGACAGACAGCCAAAAGGACTGCCTTGACCAAAGAGGCACAAGCATAAAACCATAATAAAAGAAAAATAGTTAAAACATAACATCATATAAAAGAAAGCCCAAAAGACTTTCAAAAATAAGTTAGAAGCAAGTCCCAGTAACTTGCAAGCTTAAACTACTGTTCCAGCGGCCACAAAGGCCTTAAAACACAACCAACAGGAACCTTAAGGGTTCCTACTAAACCTAATATTGTTCAAGTTAATATTACAAAACATAAATTGTTTGCTAAGAAAGCTACGAATCAAGCATCAACAGATTTGGAAACTCCAGAACCTTCGCCCTTGGCCTTCTTTGTTTTCTTCAACTTTTTAGTCTTCACACCTCCATCACCACCAACCGCTGAAGCCTCCAAGCTTGCATCCTTAGGGACATCCGGTTGACCTGAAAGGGTATCGTCACTATCACCTGAATAAGACCTCTTCCTTGAAAGAGATCCCAGGATTTCAGCACAGACCTTCTCATTTAAGCCCTCTGGCTTCAAACCCTGCAACACAGCAAGAGGCTTACCAAAGCAACCAGAAACTTGATGGATGAAAGGATAAGTCAGCTTCTCCATTTGTTCAACGGAGCCTTTAAAAACATCAGACGCCTCGGGCCGAAACAGAGGTGACTTCTCCAAAGGATGACCGGACTCATGAAGCTTATAACCTGCAATAAGACCTTGGTGTTTTCCTAAATTGAGCAGCTTAGTATAAACATCGCCGAGTGCAGAATTAAACTCTTTGGAGTGCAGCAGATAGGTAACCACTTGATGGAAACCCTGCTCAATGAGCCATTGGTTATCCCCAGTAGCCTGAGCAACTGAAGCCTTCAACCCTTCTTTCTCCTTACCAAAAGCCTGTTGCTGAACAAACAAAGCTTCTCGGTCAGCCCTAAGTTTCAACCTATCAGCCTCGAAGCTCTTTTTCAAATCACCCATCTCAATCTCATGCGTCTTTTTCAGATCACTAACCTTCTTCTCCTATGTTGCTTCCTTCTCGGCAAAACCAGCTATCTCCTTTTTCATCCCAGCCATGGAGGATTTCATTTTATCCTTCTTCTTGGAGAATTCTTCATATTCCCGCATTCTCTGACGAAAACGGGCAATGCCTTGAGGAAGCATGGCAGCAAGGTTGCAAGTACTCAAAATCATACGGGACAGCATTAGGTCATCATCCATCCCAGCAATAGTCTCGTGCACTGAGGGAGGAGCAATGTGACTCAGAGCATCCTCACAAACAGCAGCATCTTTGAAACTGTCGTCATTCTTCACCGACCAAGTAGGCACATAAATCCCTTCCGGGTCCAACCCTTCAACATCCCTGCTCGAAGACTCCTGAACAGGAGTGGCAACAACCTTCTTGCTTGAAACCTTTTTGCCATGAACAACCAATTCCTTGGCCTTCTCAGCACCTGCTTCAACATCTTGATCTTCCGAAACTTCAATATCGTCACTCAAGTCCACTGGTTCAGTAGAAGTGGATTGAGGACCAGCTTTCAACAACCGACGAGAAGATCGACGGGTTGAAGATTTAGGAGCATTAGACTTAGAAAAACCCTTGGCAGTAGCAGCACTAACATAGCCTGAGCCCTCAAACCTTTGATCAGCAGTCCTAACCACAACATTCTCACCAGGAACAGACGGAGCATCCTCAAAAACAACATCAGAAGTATCGTCGCTCTTAATAAAATCCAAAGCAGACATGACTGCAAAAAACAACAACACATAAGTCATAGATTAAGAAAAACATAAAAAGGACAAAAAAGGAAAATGCATACCCATGCCACTCCTCATAAGAACCGGATCCCGATCAACATTCCCCCAAATTTTACTAACCCCTAATAGAACAAGTAAGTGTTCAGGAAAGGGACGAACCCTCGAAGGGCACCCCCGGATGGCATTGAGAAAAACAGCATTCAATTCAGACTCGGAAGGTTCCGGATCATTGAGAACAGCATCCGGATTCCTCCACACCATTTTAAATGGGAGAATAGTATCGGAAACCCAGAAAAAGCGGTCTTTCCAAGCCCCAAGCGTAGTAACCATCGACGAAATAAGGCAGGTATCAACTTTGGTCGTTTCAAAAGTAAACCAATCGCCATTCTTAGCCAAACGAAAAAACCGGCGAAAGAGTATAAGGGAAGGATCATACCCAAGAGCACGACATAAAACCTCAAAATGCAAAACCCTAGCCATCCCCTTTGGATGAACTTGCCCAAAAGAAACCCGATAATACTCCAACAAGTTCAAAACAAAAAACGAAAAGGGATATCGAAGGTTTGAGAACTCAAAATGACTACAATAAAGGGCAATCGAACCAGAAGGTGGTTTATCAACGGGAACATCACAAGCATGGGCAGTGGGGTCAAACTTCCTATCAATACCATATTCCATACAAAATAAATCTACCTCCTCTTGTGTTAACCGGGAAAAAGATTTTGCTAAGTCCTTACGAGCACCCATTTTTTGAAAACGGAAAATGCAGAATGCAAGATGAAAAGGAAACCGGAACTAACCTTAGAGAATGAGAGAAAATGGCAGGAACTTGGAATAAATTATGAAACAAATGGATAAGTTTGGAAATATAAAATAAATATAAGTCTACAATAGGGGTAATAATGGCAAAACAGTAACTCCTGCGAAAACCGCCACCCTATCAACTGCCATACATCAATCAAATCAATTGTCAGTTATTTGAAATTCAAATTCAAAACATTAACTGCCTTCAACCTTTCAAGCCTTCAAGCAACGAACCCTCGAAACCTTCAAGCAATAAAATACGTACATAAAAGTCAGAAGTCTTTAAGCTTATCACCCAAAAGCCTCTGACTTGGGGGGCTGATGACGGGGGTAGCTCAAGACTAAATAAAATGATTAAATATGTAAGCGCTCAAAAGGTTAAACGGTTCAACGGTTGAAAAGCTGTGAGTTGGGAAAAACAATGCAGAAACAGTAGCCGGTCACATCTGAAGATCGCTTCACCAACCCACAGCCGCAAAAGCAAAGCAGGTCTGCCAATGCACACTATTATCCGGGGGTCAAAAGCCTTCAACCCCCAAAAGGGGAAACCCTCCACTGCAAGCGAGGTTACTAGTCTAATCCATTCCACTTCGGGAGATGCCTTCTCTTATAAAATGACACTTCATTTACTTCAGAGAGGACATCCGGACCAGCTCTGATTCTCCAATCTCTGGTCATTCACATCGAATGCTTGTCTCGCACAAGTCATTCCCTTTCACATCCAACACACACATTCCCTTTGCTACAACTTCCAAATCTGGGTACGATTCAGAGGAGGATCCATAGCAAAGAACAACAATAAACTAGCAAACCTCCTTCCACGTCTCGCAAACGTGGGGGGACCCCACGACCTGCGTTAGGCAAGGTTGAACCCTTCAACCATTCTGCCTAGCCAGTCCAGCTACCACCGTTGGTCTTGTATTTGTTGCATCAACAAGTTGGCGCCCACCGTGGGGCTACGCCGCTATTTCTTCTCATAGAGGAGGATCATCCCCACACCCTTGGATAGTCTCCAAGGGGAGGGTCCTCCCATGCTTACGTGGCGCATATGTGGAGGATAGTCCCTTTGGAGACTATCCTCCCCATACCCAATGTTCTGATAAAGTCCACGAGGAGCAGCAATCAATAGCGATGACGGTGGATGTGGCTGCTAGAGGTGGAGAAACACACATGAATAGGGAGAGAAAGTTAAAAATTTTCAGGTTATGTTACTCAGGTGTAAAACTGCTATTAGTAAAAAACCACCTAGAACCCTCCATTTATAATGTTTCTACCACCTTAAAACCCTAATGAGAAACTTGGACATAAAGTTAAACATTTTAGTTAAACCAATTGGATTAACTTTTAATCCAATGAATTAATTCATTCTGTTTTTAATGGCTTACATAATTAATCAAACTCTTTGATTAATTACCTAATAATACATATATTGTATTTATATATTATATATTTAGATAAAGATATAGATAATTGTTTGTATAAGCTTATGATACAAATAATTAATAAACCCCCTTTAAGTGAACAAATAAACGAACATTGACTCCAAATACTATTTATTTATCTGTTTAATTACTTAAAGAATAAATATTTTTATTTCATAATGATCCATTATTATTTTAAAGATTATATCTGATGACGGGGTAGCCCAAGACCAAATAAAATGACTTAGACAAATTAAAGCTAAAAAGGTTAAACGGTTCAAAGGTTGGAAACCCGGGATATTAGATAAAATAGTACGTGAACAGTAGGCAGTCACATCTCGGATTACTTCACCAAACTCTCCAGCCGCAAAAGTGACACAGGTCCACAGAGCACAGCCTTTTACCCGCAGGTCAAATGCTTCAACCCCCAAAAAGGGCAAAACCCCCACTGCAAGCATGTTCACTAGTCAACACATTCCTCTTTGAGCTAAGGCTCTCCCTATAGAAGTGACACTTCATTAAGTGTGCAAGACATTCCAAAGGCCCGTTCTGATTCCTGAAATCTCTGGTCACTCTCTTCGAGTACTTGCTTCATGCAAGACACTTTCTTTCACATTCAACACACACATTCCTTTTGCTCATACATCCGAATCTGAACTTCAGAGGAGGATCTTTAGCAAACAACAAAACCAATCTAGTGAACCTCTCTCCACGTCTTGCAAACGTGGGGGGACCCCACGACCTGGGTTAAGCAAAGCCGAACCCTTCAACCCTTTTGCCTAACCAGCCCAGCTACTATCCTTGGTCTATTATTTGTTGCATCAACAATATCTCTTAGTTGTTATTCACTTAAACGTTTATAATCTTTTAAACTAATTGATCATTTGAGTGTACTGATTATGTTCATTCTTGGACGTACAACATGCAACAAACTTTTGCCATCATTTGGTTGCAGAATGTTTACGAAAGAATTGGAATGTTTCTAAGGAAATGGAATATTTCTAAGGAATTGGAATTAGACGGAATTGAAATTAATTATCATGAAAATTTGTATTGTGTTTGGTTTGTAAAATTATTAATATTTTGAAGTGTTAAAAATACTAAAAAGACAAACCTACCCCTAAAAACTTCAACCGTTTTCCATTCAGTCGTCATTCAACATTACCAACTTGGTTCTTCATCTTGAGTATTGGGGTGTGTGTTCTTCAAATCAATTTTAGGTTTCTGTTTTCCAAATCATTTTTGGGTTTTAATCTTCGAATCGATATTGATATTTTTAAATGAGATAATCATACTAAATGAATTATCTATTTAAACCAAATTGATTAATGAACTCACTTTTGTGGCATCAATGTATATATTTGTAAGCTAAACTCTTTAGGCTAACGTCATTTAACCTCATTTGTGAAATTATTACTTATTAAAAGAAAGAAGTTGGAACTCACTTTTTGGCACCAATGTACAGGGATCAAATGAAAAGAAAATTATTGAAGAAAAAAATAATAAAGAACATATTGGTAAAATACTAATTCATTTATAACCTATCTTATTAATTTTTCTCTCTTTAATTAATTAATCAACTAATCATTAATTATCCTACATATAATCTACAAAACCTACACATATCAAAATTTTCCTACATATATCTTATACATTATAAAATTTTATCATACACACATCGTAATTTATCTTACACACATTGTAATTTATTATACACTTTAAATTAAGTTTTTTTTTTATTTGAAAAAGTATATATATATATGGAAAGCCAAAAAATTACACACATTGTAATTCATTTATGTAAGTTTAACAATATACACTTAAATTAAAACTAATGGGTAATTATGGTGATTTTCCAATGGATCAAAAGAGTATATGAGTAATGTTTACACATTCCAATGGAATGTTTTTAATTCCATAGAATATATGTGAAGAAATTTAACTTTCTATAACTCGGGGAATTCATTAGAATGAATTTCAATTCAATTTCCTTTATTTACTAATCAAACATACTTTAGCAGGAATAAATTACAAGTACAATCAGGGGCGGATCTATGCGACTTTTGTGGGTTCCCAGAAACCCATTCAATTTAGAAAAAATGAGAAAAATTAGTGAGAACCTCGTATAATTTGGAGAAAAAAAAATAGTGAGAATCTAACAAAAGAAAACCAGTGAAAAAAATTCTTAGATCCGGCACTGAGTACAATTCCATTTCTAATTTCCGTGAACCAAACAGGAATAAATGTTTACAACTTGTTACTTTTTTATTCAATTTTTTACAGCATTTTTAGTTTTAGTTTTTTCTATTACAATTATTCGTGTGTCAACTGTATATAAACCAGAAACCATTATTAAATTAAAATGTACATAATGATTGTTGGCTTGGCCGGTGTCGTTATTAGATTGGTGATCGGGGATGTATCGAAAAGAGCCAACCCATCTTCACAAGTTTTATGTAGTCATAAAAATAATCATTTCGGTTATAGAATTATAAAACAATTATTTTTGGACGAAAGTGCACAAACGGAAAGCCAAAAAAATAAAAGGAAAAATACCTGGATAAATAACGTCGTCATATGGAGACAAGTATATAGAGTAATGGGTTCTCTTTTTTATCCATTTATAGAGTCACTATTTTTGGCACATTCGAACCAATTCTTACACACCCATTCGTTAGTTTTCTGCAGAGATAAATTACGTCTTACGAGGTTAAGTCTCGTCTTCACCTGTACGAAACAAGTAGACGAGTATGGGGCACCAACAAATGGGCGTCGTTGAATCGCGTGATTGTAAATTTCAAATATTAAACAGGGGGTTATGATTTCTGACACAACCCAAAACACTACGTGAATATAGTCACGTTTTATGTTGTCATATTTAACCCGTTTGATGAACATTTCATATCCGGATTGACTTATTCAACTCATCTAGTTAAACATATCGAACCACCAACTTGTTTAACTTAAACATGCCAACCCATTTTCCCCATTTTGACAACCCACCAACTATATTAATACACTTGCTATTCGCTTACTACCCGTCAATTTGTTTGGCATATATATTTAAATAAATGGTTAAACGGGTGTGTTGGGTTACATGATTTTAAGCGTGTTTGGTTAGAATTGATGTTTCTAACTAGGGGTAGCAGAAAAATTCGTGCCCGACGGGTATACCCGAAGCATTTGGGATGGACATACCCGATATCCGACATGTATGGGTCTGGAAAAAATATATTTTGCGGGTATAGGATGGGTATGGGCCGAAACATATACCCGAAAACTTTTAAGTTTTATATGTATTTTCTCTTAAGTATGTTTAGTAATATTTTATTTTAGTAGCTTCACTATTTAAAAAGTAAATTTTGTTTGCAATATATATTGTGATGACATTACTTATATTTTATATGCTATGAAATCCATTTCTAATTTGAGATTAATATAATAATATATTTACATTTTTAAACATTCCAAATACTATTTACAGTGACGATGATATATACTGCATAGATTTTAATTTTTTTTTTTTTTTTTTTTGTTCAAACATAATCTAATAATAAGTGCACTTTACTTCCCTTTATAATTTTAAAAATATAAAATTATAAAGGGAAGTAAAAAATACACATGTACATGAAAATCCTAAAGGTTATTTTATGCGTATACCTGATACCCGTATATATGTCTGATACCTGATGGGTAAAGGGCAGGACATGAGACAAAATTTTACAACCTGGTATAGATATGTGTACGGGATTAGCCATACCCAACCCATTGTAATCCTTTTTTCTGACATGGACATATATATTGCTTGTTGTTTGGGTTCAACAATTCAACCTGCCAACCCAAATCGGTTAAAAAAACAGCGAATCTATTCTAAACCAAATTTAGTCGGTATTAGTGGTGCACCAAACGGTGTTCAAAATTAGGTTCGGCTTGGGTTCTAATTTCTAAACCAGGACTGATTCACAACCCAGTTTTCTTTTTCCACCACTGGTGCGGTTCAAGGTTTTTTTTTAATCTTGTTGGTCCGGGCTGAATTTTGCACACGCATATTCAGTGACGGTTGGGCCTAATACAAGAGCGAATCCAGTCACAAGGACCAGGCCCATTTAAAGTTATGGCAGACTTAGTGATGAGTGATCCCTAAATGCATATAATTTTTAAATTACTCAATGGTGTTTTACTAATTTGTCATGCAACTATGGTTTATAAATGAACATGTAATATTTTATTTTTGTTACGTACAATTGACATGGTACTTTCTGTAAGTCGTGAAGCTCGAAGTAGTTGAGTTCGATTGAGATGTTTCGCTAATCAAAATTTGTATATGAAAATGCACATATCCGAGTTTTGATATCTAAAATTTTGAATACGAGTTTTAAGTACCCCTACCTGTGCCATTCACAGAAAATCATATGAATTATTAAAAGGCTATGTCAGTGGTCTTTTTTATTATTATAATATTTTGTTATTATAATTAGTTTTGAGCATAATGATTTTTAATGTTTTTAAAATACCATGTTTTATAAAATTCTGAGAATAGCATTGTTACGTGCTTATTTTTTTAAATCTACGTCAAGATATAAATTTCACTCAAAATCGAGTCGTTAAATGTGAAGTACAAGTGATTGAAGTCAACTAATCAAAGTCACGTCACGATTTAGTTTTTTTTTCTTAGGGTGTATTTACCATTTTCATTATTTTAGTAATAGAATATAGCAATCTAAGTATTTTGAATATATAGTTATGATGTGCTTATTTTGATCTACAATCGGAGTCAAATATAGTTGATTTTTATTCTCTATCGTTAGAAATGAATTGATGCCGTCCAAAGAATATAACTATTGGTACGGTTTTCGTTTTATATAGTTTTCTCGACATGACGTATTTTAATAAAATAATATAACGTTTTATAATTTTGAATATATCGTTAAGTCATGCTTCTTTTTATCTATGATTCAAAATATTGTTGTTTTACATTCTTTAACGACATATACCATCCGTACAATGCATATACTTATACAATACATGTTATGGTTGTCTCGATGTGGCGGTATATAAATTATAGTGATCGCTGTTACGAAAAGAGTAAGTAATGAATCGAGCCAATACCGTCCAAACAACATTGGTGTCTGTACTGGTATTCGTTTTTCAGTCAATGTAAAACGCGTGTCGATATCACGTCAGGCATATATCTTTTAGTTGTTATACCGAGCTCTTCTGTAGCCGATATCTGCCAAACAACTGTAAGACCCATACTAATTTAACGTTAATATATAAAATTAAAGTAAGCATTTTATAAGAAAATGCCACTTATCAAAAACTTTTACCTCATGAGTATTTAAACATGTTTACAACATCCAAAAATATAGTTTAAAGTGTTTACATATTCCACTTTTTACAAAACAAAACGAGATCAATGCTGAAGCATCATTTAGTTGCGTGTTCGGTTCTTGTTCTACGCTTGATTATCATCCGGAGGCTCCTAATATGCACCTAGTGTCAAACATCAACACAAACTTTAGTTATGAAGGACTTAAAACATTTTAAAACAAGTCCCATAGACAAAACAAACAAAATATAAAATTTTGCCAGCTTTTTCAGCTCTCGCAGGCTGCGAGAGCTTGCCCTTTTTCTATCGCGGGCCGCGACAATGGTCGCGTGACGCGATGGTGTGACTAGTTTATGGTCGCGTAGCGCGACAGCCTGGTTTCGACAGAAGGTTTCCTTCTTTCAGCTGCATATTTGCCCAGCTATGATTTTAACCAAAATTCCAACTTCAAAGTTTCATAACTTTCGATCTACTTATCCAAATTACGTGATTCTTATTTCTATGCGACCGTAATACAATTACGGGTCCATTTATCATCTTGATTCACATCAAAAGCTGATTTATACCTTTATGCCATTATTTGACCCGTTTCATTTTATCAACATTCTACATGTTTATTAACGATGATTATTTCTTGTCATTACATGGTTTGATCACACATTTACATCATGCTTGTTATCTACAACTCAAGCATGCACATCTTAACAATATTTAACGAAATCAAGTTTTCTATATTTTGACCCAAATCCAAGGGTTCATTAAATCAAGTTTTGGCGTGTCCGTTTCTCGGCTTACGCACTCATTATACCAATTTATTGTGTGACATTTGAGTCACTTCAAAACCCTATCGTTTGAAACATCAATTTTGCCCATTTGGTTGTTGAGTGAAAACCATCACTTCAATGACATTCCAAACATGTTCTAACCATCTATTTTGACCCGTTTGGTTTTCGAGTGAGCTTCATCACTTCAATGACATACCAAACTCATACATTATGCTATAACAACATTAACATAATTACGTCCAACGTATATACACAATGTAATGAAACTACAAGTCGCGTACCTTTCAAAGCTTATCATTGAAGCGCGCGTCCGCTCCGACTTGTCCGCTTGAAGATTCGACCACCTTGCCTATAGAGTTCAACCAACAACGTGTTTAGAACTCATATCGTTTCATATTACACGTAATTCGTCATATTATTCAATTATGCGTTTTTCTCGACATCTCAACATATTAGCGTTCGTTTAGGCATTTTAACAAACACCTTGTGGGCATGATTATTATACATCCCCTAGCTAGTTCATAATCAACTTTCAACCAAGTTTTAAATCATCAAATTTCAAGCCCTTATGCCTAGCATTCATAATCAACATCAAGACTTGCATCATACATCAGTTTTGCTATTTCAACATTGAAATTTATGTGTTCATCACAATGATATAAAACCCACTTAACACATATTTGGGAGTTCATCAATTTCATAGTTTTTCATCACTAAATCATTAAACTTTCAACTAGGGTTTGCTCCTAGACATGGATTTAACATAACATCACTCATACATTCAACATTCAAACATGAATTTCAATTATGAGTGTTTATCAAAGTTTCTAGATATCACCAAATGATCAAATTAAACATACCTTGTGATCCCCTAAGTTAGTTGATCATGATTTTAGTTAAAACCCCAAATCTCTATGCTTGATTCCTCCTGAATTTACTCAATTTTATGATTTTAGGGTTCAAATGAGGAGCTCCCTTTCCTGGCTTGTGTAGGCGTCGACCAGAACACACACATGTTTGTGTGTGTGTGTGTTTTGGTTTTTGTTTTTGTTTTTATTTTTAATTAAACACATTTTCTCACTTAACCCTTTTAGTCCCTCATGTTTCTAGAGTTATCAAAAGGATTATTAAACCAAGTTTTCTATATTGTTTTTAAGGCACATAACTAACTAGGTTGATTATTCCTAGTTATCTTATCCTTGGTTGTGACTAACATATATAACATAGGTTATTTAAATAATTTCTAATATTTTCGGGGTGTTACAAGTCCACCCTCCTTAAAAAGGGTTTCGTCCTCGAAACCAAAATACGTACCAAATAGTGACGGATAGAGGCGTCTCATCTCCTCTTCGGACTCCCACGTAGTGTCTGATCCTTTACGATGTTCCCATTTGACCTTGACTTGGTCAATTTCCTTGTTCTGCAAGCTTTTGATCTTCCGGTCCAAAATTGAAATCGGTTTCACCACGTAATTAAGTTTTTCATCCACTTCAATGTCATCATAGTGGATGTAAGCCGTTTCATCGGCTAGACATTTTCGGAGGTGCGACACATGAAACGTACTATGTATTCCGCTCAGTTCCTCCGGTAGTTCAAGGCGGTATGCTACTTTACCCACCCGTTCGACGATTTTAAACGGCCCAATGAACCTTGGGCTCAACTTTCCCCTTTTCATGAACCGAATAATCCCCTTCCACGGTGATACTTTAAGCATGACTTTATCACCAACCTGAAACTCAATCGGTCTTCGTCTTTTATCCGCATACGATTTATGTCGATCTTGAGCCGCTTTCAAATGAGTTCGAACCATATCGATTTTCTCGTTAGTGGTTCAAACTATGTCTTTATGAGCAAGTTCCCGTGGACCCACCTCACCCCAACACACCGGGGTTTGTCATTTTCTACCGTAAAGCATCTAATACGGAGCCATACCGATGCTAGCATGGTAACTGTTATTATATGAAAATTCGACCAAAGGTAGATACATATCCAAACTACCTCCAAAGTCGATGATACACGCCCGTAGCATGTCTTCCAACGTTTGAGGATGGTCGCGGTGCTAATGAACAATTTCGTCCCCATTTGCTCTTGGAAATCACGCCAAAAGTTTGAAGTGAACTGAGTATCCCTATTAGACACGATGGATACCAGCACTCTGTGGCGTGCCACAATCTCGTTCGTAAACCTCCGACATCTTTTCGGATGTATAAGTCTCATGTATCAGAATGACGTGAGCACTTTTCGTCAGTCGATCTACTACTACCCAAATGGCGTCGAATCCACGGTTCGTCCTCGGTAGTTTGGTTAGTAGATCCATTGTGATATGTTCCCATTTCCAAACCGGAATGTCTAATGGTTAAAGTTTACCGTAAGGCTTCTGGTGCTCTACCTTGACTTGCAAACACGTCAAGCACTTCTACACATATTTGGTAACATCTGTTTTCATCCCGGGCCACCAATAATTTTGTTTTAAGTCATTGTACATCTTGGTTGCCCCCGGATGAATAGAATAACGTGATTTGTGAGCTTCGTCAAGTAGAAGCTTTTTAACTCCACACGTATTAGGAACCCACGTCCTCCCGAAGCGGGTTTTCAACCCATTGTTTCCATCTACCAAATCTTTCAATTGTCCAACTATTCGTTCTTTTTTCCGGTTCTCCTCTTTCACTGCTTCGACTTGTGCTTCTCAGATTCGTTCAAGTAAACCCGACGTCACTATAAGTTGCATCGATCGCACCCGTATGGGAGAATAATCCGCCTTTCGACTCAACGCGTCTGCCACTACATTGGCTTTCCCGGGATGGTAATGGATTTCACAGTTGTAATCTTTCACTGTTTCCAACCATCGCCTATGTCTCATGTTTAATTCCTTCTGATCGAAGAAATACTTCAGTCTCTTGTGGTCAGTAAATATAGTGCACTTCACTCCATACAAATAGCGCCTCCATATTTTTAAAGCAAATACCATTGCCACCAATTCGAGATCGTGCGTAGGGTATTTATTTTCAAGAACTTTCAATTGTCTCAAGGCGTAGGCTATAACCTTGCCTCGTTCCATTAAGACACACCCGAGTCCCAAATGCGACACATCCGAGTTAATACCGGAGCATGGGTCAACTTTTCCTTGAGCACTTGAAATGCTCTTTCTTGTTCAACACCCCATATAAACTTTTCATCCTTGTGAGTTAACTTGGTTAACAGCGAAGCGATCTTGGAGAAATCTTGTATGAATCTCCGATAATATCCTGCAAGCCCTAAGAAGCTTCTGGTTTCCGAGGGATTCTTCGGAGGATTCCAATTCGACACGGCTTCTATTTTGGACGGATCGACCAATACTCCGTCGGCACTAATGATGTGCCCTAAGAATTGCACCTCTCGTAAGCAGAAAGTGCACTTCGAGAACTTCGCGTAGAGCATTTCCCATCTAAGTGTCTCTAACACTTCTTGTAAGTGACGAGCGTGATCTGATTCGCTCCTTGAATACACCAAAATGTCGTCGATGAACACTATCACCGATTTATCTAACATAGGTTTGCAAACCCGGTTCATGAGGTCCATGAAAGTCACGGGTGCATTTGTCAACTCAAAGGACATCACGAGGAACTCGAAATGCCCGTATCGTGTACGGAAAGCCATATTCGGTACATCTTCTTCCTTGACTTTCAACTGATGATACCCCGACCTTAAATCGATCTTTGAGAACCAACATGCGCCTTGTAGTTGGTCAAATAGGTCATCGATCCTCGGGAGCGGATTTCGATTTTTCACCGTGAGTTTGTTTAACTCCTGGTAACGATGCACATGCACATGGGCAATGGCCCAATAACAATAAAACATGGGCAATGGACCAATAACATTAAAACATGGGCAATGGCCCAATGACATAAATACATGGGCGGAGGCCCAATGACATAAAGACATAGGTACGACCTGATGTAGAGTGTGAAACATGGGTGTTTAAGGGTTGATTTTGTGTGGTTTAGATTGTTTTACATGACTATATACCTTGAATATGTTAACTACGAGTGTTCGTGGGTTGTACAGGTAAATCACCTAATTCGGTGAAGTTAGAAGAAATAGCTTAAACGTGCAAGAAACGTAAAATATTGAAGTCTAGGGACTTGTGTGTAATTACGGATGAGAGTGTAAGGAGCGCTCATGGTGACTTATTTGGATGTATAGAAAGGGATTTTGGGGAAAAGGCATTTAACGGGTTTCAAAACCCAACTCACGTAACATGAGTGGTGATTTTATGGGAGGCCAAATTATTTTATAAGAAAGCATCAATTCTCACCATTAAAATAAGATTGGCAGCCAACATAAACAGGGCACACCTTTTTGTGATGGCAGACTTCTACATATGAATCTTGGGACAAAACAAAAGTTAAACAACATTGGCATCACATGATCGAAAAGTTGAGAAGCCATATTTCATTATTTTTGGGAACTCTCAATTCATCGTGACATCATCATATCATCGATTTGGGGGGAGGATTTATGAGCAGCCACCATCACGTGCAAAAGATACTTGGATGGACTTTTGGGCTCATATTCACTCCATCGATTTTGGGCTCTCAAAAGTCACTTATGGGCTCACGAAGATTGGCAGCCGTAGGATATAATTTTGGGGAATATCATCAGTAATTATCATCGATCAAGCACAACACGGTACCGATGATGTCTTCATCACTATCTCAAGCTTGTGATCGCGTCCATTCAACAATGAGCGGCTAGTCTCGTCGGATTCACCCCGGTGTAGATTGTTGTAAGATTTTCTAGGGTTTATGTATTTGTAGTTTGATTCGACTTTGTGACAATTTGTGTTGATTTTGTAAACCATAGACAATTGTTTGCATTTGTTTCGTATTCGTGAATTGTCGAACGATGATAAAGTTATGACTTTGCGAAATGGTTATGTGTAATTATGCGTTGTCGTGGTTAGGATTTACTTGTGTTGATTACAAAGTGCATTCTTGTCCGTTCTTCGGGACGTTGATAATTATTGGCATCTAAGTCATGGTATACTAAATCCGTTAATCGTTATGCAATTGAGTTGAATTAAAACATGTAGGAACCCCCTAGGTCTTGCAATTATCGAACCGGGTGTGATCCGTATTCTAATTTCTTGTTTCAACTTTTTAGTTTAGTTTTCAATTTTAGTTGATATTCAATTGATTTCGATAACATCAATTTGTCGGTTCATTCCGATTTATTTTAAAAACCAAACAAATAAATAAAAATAACAATCTTCATAATCACTTTGTACATTATTTGTAAATAGTCTAACTAATCGAACGGGTCGTGCGATACTAACCACATGCTCTTCGTGGATACGATACCCGACTTACCCTAGCTACCTAGGCATAATTGGGTTTTTGACTGATCGGGACAGCATGGTCACGTCAAGGCCTAATAACATAAAGACATGGGCAAGGCCCGATAACATAAAAGACATGGGCAAGGCCCAATGACACAAAAGACATGGGAAGGACCCAATAACATAAAGACATGGGCAAGGCCCAATAACATAAATGACATGGGCTAGGCACAAGGACACGCGTGCAAGGCACGAGGACATGTGAAGGGCGAAGCCCGTTCACACACGATTCAATACACACCAAAAGTATATATAATCTATTGTGAAATTATATATATATAACAATCGAATGAACAAACAAACTACCAACACTTTAAAATACAAAGTTGTTCCAAATATGATAAGTGAAAACATAATAAGAATTCAAGATGAACAACTTGTACGATGTACAATAAGACGTAAGTGTCTAATAAAGTTAGTACACATGTAGGTTACTCACGCGTACGGACGCTCAATCTCAGTAGTACAATACACGGAACGCAAACTTGTGAGTTCATGTCCCTCATTTCAATGATTTCAATGTTTTGTTTTTAAAACGATCGAGGGGAAATACATGTCATAACAAACAGTATGTTAGCTATGGGTTTAGATGATAACATGATCAATGTGCGTAAGTAGGATGATGACATTAGTAACCATTAATTACTTAGTGACCAGGGTGCAAAAGGTATAGATCTATCGAGCTTGAGGCGCTCCACTCCTGGTTGGTACCTTAGGAGTGCTTTTGTGATCCCAATGATGTCAAGGTTGTCTCGGGTTGGTTACTTACTTATGGCACATATGTCAGGGTGCGAGCTACACACTGATAGATCCTTAAACTCCATGAATGCTAATAACATACCAGGATTACATTACTGGATTACAAACATGATCTCATTTACTGGATTACAAATATGATTTCATTACAGGATTTCAAACATGAGATTTCACACGATAACAATAACTACATGATCTCGCTCAACTTTTGTTGACTTTTTAAAATTACATGTATTTAAGGAAACAAGACATGAGCCGGTGATAGACCACGGGAAATGGGAATGACATGACAACGGACGCCTTTTATATATGTCAAAAGCAAACTTTTGTTCGCAGTGTAATGAAACTCAATAACCATATTTTGGATAACATTGTAAACTTTTGTTGCAAATCAATACATACGGCTTCGTCATTGACTTATATTTGTTTACACGATTGGATGCAATGATTACCTTTCTTAAGTCACACGTAACACGCTTCCGCAACTAGCAGGGTGTGACACTTACAATAGTAGTCCAGATAAAATGATTCGTTCTTGTTCTTCAACTGGTCTTCGATCATTTGTCTCCTATTTTCTCCTTTAAATTCCACAGTTCTAGAAAGGGGGTCACAAGGGAATGAACAAATGGGTTATGAGGGTATTTTTGTCATTTTTAGTTTGTAACAATCCAAATTCCTTTTCATAATTCAATTGATTTTAGAAATTTCCATGAAAAGCGGAAAATATGATTCATAACTCTTATTATATATATTATAGTGGTAAGGACTATGAATAGTTGCTGTGTCTCGTGAGTTAGGTGGCTCCACTAAGCTGCATCTTTTTTGTCTTTCAAATCCATAGTTTATTATATATACAAATGGAAACAATAAAAAACATAATAAAACCACAGATTGTTACTTTATACTATTTGTACCTGATGTTGTTACTTATTCACAAACCACATGGACTAAGTGTGTAATTAACTTTTGTTTTTATGTGAAAGTATAGATGCAGGTTCGATTCCCGAACCACACAGCATTTGAGGGTTTTTTTTTTTGTTGCCAAAATTAGAGGTTTTCATTAATTTTTTAACAGTGAAAAGACTAATGTCTTTTTTTAATTTATTAATTTATTTACAATGATTTTAAATTTATAATAAAATACATATTATAAATTTTTATGTATATTATGTCACACCTTGACTTTTGCGGAAGTGTATGATGTGTGACTTGCTTAATATCATTGCATTAATTATAACAAACAACTACATGATTAAACCATGATGTTCATCCATTGACTACGATTCAAAATATTACAAACCACATTGTTTTTAGTACCAACCAAGACTTCAAGTTTAGATTACAAACCAACCAAATGTTTGAAGTTCCATAAAGGACTTTGACAAAAGACATAAATAAAACCAAGACTTTGACTTGTATGTCTTATATAAGATAAAACATCCAAGTCAAACCCTACAAAAGAGAGGATGACAACATTTATTGTAGACACATCTTGAAAACTTTCAACCTTCGCCAGATCCATCAATTTCCTAAAATACATGTAATTTGAAAACATCAACAAAAGTTGAGCGAGTTCATGTGTTTAGTATGTGAGCTCGTAATAACCGGTATGAAAGCGTCTATGAACAGATCATTAATGTTTTGCAAGGACATTAATATGTGTGGTGTGTAGGAAGTGCTCAAACCTAGCGGATTTCCTCCGGTCCATCCAGCGAGAACGACATAGTCACCACATGCGTCCACACAAGGACCCATGGGTGGGGCTCGCTACACTCAGATAGATCTACCCCTCATGCCCCTCGGTCTTAAACTACATTAATGGCACTTATGAGAGATACTACATCATCCACGTGATCTAACAGTTCATTCCTTAGCTAAACCATACCATTGAAACAATTGAACATTTGAAACATGTATTTCACCCCCGAAGTTATAAACCGAAAACAGTTAAAGAAAAGGGGGACATGAACTCACAATCTTGCGTCTTGTAATCCGATGTAACTCAAAGATCCTGTCCCGAAGTCGTGCAACTACCTACACACGTGCTACGTTTTATTAGACGGCTAGGTCGTGCCACGGCTTTTAGTCTTAATTGTTATGACTTAGTATCTTTGAGTTACGTTTTTGGTGTACTAAATATTATTCCAAAGTATATAATTAGTTGTTAAAATAATAATATTTTAACTTAAATTGTATTTATTAATTTTTGGAATATTTGTTAAAATAATATATTTTAACTTATTTGTTTAGTAATCCTTCATGAATATTTCCCAAGGATGGGTATACTTATACTTGTATTTTAGTCTTGTGTATTTTTGCCAAGTATTGGTGGCGTATTCTGGTGTGTATTTGTACGTACGAGGATACGTATTTTTGTTGTATTTATTAAGTATTCTTATACTTAATCTTCGTATTTAAATTTAGGCCAATTGGATTTTAACACCTTTAACTTTGAAGAGTTGGCCGATAACACCCGCAACTAACACTTTGATCTGTGACACCCAAAACTTTTAATTTCGTTTGTCATTTCACCACTCAGTTAAAAAATCAGTAACTGAGTTAGTTTTCAATCCTTGGTGGCATCCTACGTGTCTTGTTTTTGATGAGGTGTCGTTATGAGGTGGAAATATATAAAAATATGTGTGAAATCTGTGTATGTATATGTATATGTACAGGCAATAAAATCAACTTCATTTGCAACATTTGGAGAAAACAGAGTGTAAATCATAAACTTGCAGACAGGATTCTAACCTGTATTACAAAAAATAAACAAGAAAATAGCAAGATGAGAGAATTACATTATCCCATGGAACATCAGTAACAATCGCATCATCCTCTCGTCTCAAGCTAGGGTTCGTTAGGGTTTCACAAGCCGCCTGAAGAATCTGCCCCCGGCTATTCAACACATCCTCACTATAACCATACTGAGGCGGTTCCGAAACCCTAGCTTCATAACACCTAACAATTCCATCACCTACATAGTGTTTCTTCGCTCCGAGAACTCTGTAGAAGTCAATCGGCATAGCCACGTGGCGGTCGGAGGGCGGCGGAGTGTACGGAGGCGTGAGAGCGGTGTCGGTTACATCCAGCGAAGAGTCGGTTCACCCATTTGCTGGCGGAGAAGCTGCTGGTAGGTCCGCCGCTCACGGCATGTGGGATGAGGTGGTTTTTAGGGTTTGACGGTGGCGATGCGGTGTTTAACGGCACGCAAATGACCGTTCTCAGGTGGCTGAGAGGTTGCGGAGGAAAACAATGGTTTCGGAGGCCGCTATTCTCTGTCATGGTTGACCTTGGTGAGTCCATTATCAATTACCTGTTCTGTTTCGTTTTTGATCGAATCATGTTGTGATGATGATGTTTGGTGAATTGGGGGTGGTGATGGTGAGGTGAGGGTGGTGGCAGTTTGGTGAAGATGTTGATGGTGAGGGTGATTCGAGGGTGGTTGTGGGTTGAGAGTGGTAGTCGGAGATGGTGGTGGTTGGTGGATGGGGTGCTTTGGAGATGGTGGGAGTCGGATCAATGGGTGAAGTGTAAACGAACAGAACAACAATTCACCATATTTTTATATATTTCACACATATTTTTATATATTTCCACCTCATAACGACACCTCATCAAAAACAAGACACGTAGGATGCCACCTAGGATTGAAAACTAACTCAGTTACTGATTTTTTAACTGAGTGGTGAAATGACAAACGAAATTAAAAGTTTGGGGTGTCACAGATCAAAGTGTTAGTTGCGGGTGTTATCGGCCAACTCTTCAAAGTTAAAGGTGTTAAAATCCAATTGGCCTTAAATTTTCTGGAATATTATTTTTAACCAACAAAAATCACCAATTTACATTCTTAAAATATATTTATTTTAAGGAAACTTTTATAGAAATTATTTATAGACTTTTCTTGGCAAAAATAATTATATTTTCATATAAACCTCAAAAATAATATATTTTCAAGATTATCTTAGAAAATATTTATAAATCCATTTTTCACCCAAAATAATATATCCTCAATTTCTTTAAGAAAATATTTATTTTCTTTAAAAATAATATATCTTCTAGTAGTTCAAGAAAATATATATATATTTCTTCACTCAAAATAATATATTTTCTTCTTGACAAAATATGATATATCTTTGTAATACTTATGAAAATCATATTTTTCGTTTCCTTGGTTTCCAAAATACCGTTTCACCCATTTGTCAAAATATAAATCTATTTCTGGAATATATATAAGTGTAGTCCATATGTCCGTGTTCGGTTTTGTAACGCCTGCGTCCCTAAACTTTTAGCTATTGTTAATTTCAGTCCCTATACTATGTGACTCTTGACACTTGTGAAACTTTATGCTATGATACTTGAATCTTATTGATGCTTGCTAGATTCTTGAAACTTGATTCTTTACACTATGAGACTTGATACTTGATTCTTGAGATTTGATTCTTGATTCTTAATACTATGAAATTAGATTCTTGATTCTTGATACTTGATACTTGGAAACTAGATTCTTGATTCTTGATACTTGATACTTGGAAACTAGATTCTTAACTCTTGATACTTGGTGCTTGACTCTTGAGACTCGTAAAACTTGAGACTTGGTTAAACGAGAGATGGGAGACTTGTCACTGGCGGAAACTTGGAAACTTGGAACCTTTATGCTAATGATATAATCTAGTTACGTGATACTATTTCACAACAATATGCAACGCTAAATCTAACTCACAAAACGAACCAAAGACGGAAAGTGGAAAGGATGGGATTGACCGAATGGCAATCCGATCGGATTGCCATTCGATTGGATGACCATCTGATTGGAGGGCCATTCGATCGAGCTGCCATCCGATCCGTGCCACACCGCCTTAACTCCACACTTGCACTATAAATAGGACCTGTCACATCGTTCTTCACTAATGTGACAACCTCCTTCGACCAGACGCACGCCCTTTCATTCTTGAGCACTTTTCTTCCATTTCCCGGCGATTTCGGTATGTTCTACGCTAGATTCTTGTACATCTTTGATCTACGCACTATTCTCTACATGATTCTTCTTCGAAATCACACTTTCCACCATGAAATCTCTGAGATTTGAGCTCTTGAGGATGACGTCATCATGACGGTTTGTGCAAACAGTTGTGTGATGTCATTCCGGTCAAGAATCTAGCTCAGATCTAAGGAATTTCATGTGTTTTTACACCGAATCTTTACTAAATCTAGACTTTTCAGCTAAAACTCATGTTTATTTTCACTTTTCTTAAACTTTTAGTTAAAACGGTGGAATCCAGACCCAAACGGACTGTAGACTTGATGATTAGTCTGAAGTCGGCTGGAAAATGGATTATCACCGAAAAAGATGACCGGAGTACGGATTCCGACATGAACACCGTCAAGAACAGACACCTGATCGGACGGGGTGATTCCCATCCGATCAGACAGGCTGAGCCTTGATGTGTTTACTGTTGTCTCAATACGTACCATGCCGTCATCGTTAAACTCGAGACTTAGAAACTTTACAAGGTTGCAAAAAGAACAAGGTCATGACAATCGAATGGCAATCCGATCGGACTGCCGTCCGATCGAACGGCCATCCGATCGAGAGACACATGCCTTACAACCTCTAATACTTGGAACTATTTTTTTTTTTTGAATCAGAAACTTTGAACTTTGAAACTTGCACACGAAGGGTCATTCGACCGAATAGCCATCCGATCGAAAGACCTGGTTTGAACACTTGGTATTAAGGATAATCATTTTGGAAACACACATTGGATCGAATGACCATTCGATCGAATGGCCATCCGTACGGATGACCATCCGATCGGATGGCGATCCGTCCCACTCTCATATGTCATCCGACCGGATGGCCATCCGATCAGGTGACCGATCCGACACTTGCACGATTCTTGTTATTCTGTCTGACGCTTATCTATTGTACTCTAATCAGGCTAATCCCAAGAGCTCCCTTTGATCCAATAACAGTTATACTGTTAAGCAATTAGTGTGAGTATAATCGATCCCTTTTCGTTTTAAACTTTTGGGATGCAACTTGTATTCTATGAAACTTGAAACTTGATACTTTTGCATCTAAACTCTATCCTATGTGAATGTGAAACTTGATACTTGTGATTCTTGATTCTTGATTCTTTATGCTATGTGAACGTTTAATCCATGTGTGTAGTTCCGCCTTAACAATAGTAGCGTTATAGGAAGATGCACCTCCCCGTTATTCTTGGGGGTATAGTTATGAGGATTCTATTTTCTTTCCTTGATTCTTGGGAAAGTGGTTAAAGCATCGGGACACTTGGGCTATCACTTGGACTGCGAACACTAGCATGGCTGGAACTATTTTTATCATTTACATGATGGATATGAGTCTTTTAATCTACTATGTTATATACTCAAACTTGTATACTCGCCAGTACGTTTTTGTACTGACTTTATTTTAATACATGTTGCAGGCTGATAGGATGCTATGATTCAAGAAACTTGCTAGGATGCTGCTTTAGAAACACATCGTAGCTAAACTAGAAACTTTGAAACAATTTTGATGATTTGTAATTGATATTTTGTGGTTGATGCTTTAGACGATTATTATGAAATGGATTTAATCTATATTGAAATATCTAGTGTTATGGAAACTCATGAGCAATCTGAACGCTTAGTGCCGCATCCCGATGTTTCCGCCATCGGTTGGGGTGTGACAGATTGGTATCAGAGCCATAACTATAGGGAATTAGGAAAAGTAGGAATACTTTGCCTAGTCTATAGTTCTAGGAATCTTGACTCTTATCTGTTGTTTAAGACTTATGCATTCTACCGTATCTGCTTCCTAGCAGCACATTTCCTGTTAAATTTACATGCCTTTCCTAAGGCTGACACAATATACATCTGGATACTTTGGAAACACTATTAACCAGTGTTTGTATTTTGCACGAGATTTGCCCTCAAGTCAGGAGTGACATCCGAACCTTGATGGGAAATTTCCTTAGTATATTCTAGTAGGTCTTATCTGTTGACAAGTGCCGACGCTACTAGGGTACGATGGGAAATTTCCTTAGTATATTCTAGTACGACCGTGCATCTCCGACAAATGCTGAGTAACCCGGCATTGAACGCGGGTGCGACTAGGCGTGCAAGGCATTTAAGGTCAGCTCGGTGATGCACGGACGTGCCATCTAAAGAACGACCGTGCGTCTACGATGATCCAGCCTGATCTCGGTGATGAACGCCCGGCCCAGCAGCTCGTGCAACAAGAACCCGGAACTGAACGACCGTTCCATCTGAAGAACGGTCGTGCGATATCGTATCTGGTCAAAGATCTGATGACGTATGCAGTATGGTGCCCCATCCCTAATAATTGCTTAAAGTGCACGGTCGTGCCATCTGAAGAACGACCGTGCGATAGAGAAAAAAATATAAAAACAGAACAGAAACATTCTGTTCGACATTCTGGAATTTTGGGAGCTTCACAGGCGAATTTACAGGCTCCGGAGGCTTTGCTTTTGACCCGGATTCAAGCCACATTGTGCCGTTTAGCTCCATTACTACCCGGGTCCTTAGTCTAGTACTTGTTTATGGTTTGGTTTTCTAATCTTTCCATGATTTTGTTAATCTTTCAAGTACTTAGATTGATGTTTATGTATTATTGTAGCCTTTGGGCAAAAACACAACAATCCCTTGCTAGATTATAACCATTAGTTTGTTAAACTTTGTTTGTAATGACACTTTGAAGTATTTTCTATGTTAATCTTTGATGATTAGTTTGCAACCTTGTTATTGATATTGATTTCTTGATTATAAGTAATTATGTTGGATGATTGATGCTTGGTTAGTTAAGATAGTTGAAAAATGAAGCTTAATTAATCTTGTGTTAGTAAACTTTGAACTTGGTTAACTAGTTTAGCTTGGTTTAAATGTATGCATCATGATACTAGAAATGGTTAGTGATTTAATAAAATGTAATTATTGTTAATCAAGAGAGCTTGCCGTCACGTAAGGACTTTAACGGGTTAGATGGTGTCGTTATAAATTCTTGCCATGATTTGTTAGCTTAGTTAGTAGTTTAGGCCAAAATTGCTATCTTAAGTGAATTATTGTGCAAGATTTGTAAAATGAACTCGGTTGTGATTTAATCTAGTTTATGCTTGTCTCGGTGGTTGCATTGTGTTTATCGGTGTATCTTTCCTTGATTAAGTGCGGTTAGAAAACTCCTAACGGATGACTAACTTATGTTTAAGAGATTTTCATAGACATTTATCAATTGCACGTTAAAGAACAATTTTAGGTGGTTAAAGTGTGTTTATCGTTTTAGCTTTCCGAATGATTGTCATGTTAGGATTCCCGAAAGGGATACTAATTGTCTTAAATTGGAAAATTGACCGAATGCTTCTAGTGCCAAAACCGACTTAGTTGACATGCTGTGGTTGTGTATTAAGCAAGGCTTTTTATCTATTATCTATTATGTTTTTATTATGTATTTGTTTATGCTTACTTTAGTTTAGTTAAAATCAAACAAACCTATGTTTTTACTGGTAGTTTAGTGAAAAAGGTCTAGTATTATTTCTCCGCCCATTTCCTTGGATCGATACTTGGTTCTTACCGATACTTTATTACATATATGACGGGGTACACTTGCCTCTTTCGTGTGTGTTTTGATGTTAAAGTAATAATCACTTTTATAAATTTAAAACCGAATCGTGTGTTTATTCATGGTAAAAATATGTATATACGCGCACACGCCAAGTTTTTGGCGCCGCTGCCGGGGAAATGGCGAGTTTTAGGAACGACCCGAGTCATTATGTTATCGGTGTATATACTTGTTAATATTTGTGTATAATTTCTTGATTATTTATTTGTTTATTTATTTGTTAATATTTCTTGTTTTTATTTCATTTATTCGTTTTCCAAGTCATTTTTTGTACATTTGTAAATTTTTGTTCCATTTATTTATTCGATCCGGATTTATTATTTATTTATTCTTTGAGTTTTCGGCTTCGGGTATCCATTTCTACTTTAGCCGATTCGATTATTTTTATTGTGTTGATTTTTATAAAATTTCGGGCCCATTTTCGAATTTTTATAAAATTTTCAGCCCATTTTTAATAATATTCTGCTCTATTCAGCAAAAAAAATTTAATAATAATAATATTATTATTTTATTAATAAAATATTCACTGTGTCAAATTTTTGTTTGCAGGTTAATGTTCTCGACCCCCGCTCCAGAAGTTGTTGAACCGTCAGACAAGCCCGAACGTGATCTTAGGAGACGTCTACGCGCGAAAGGTCGGGCGGTTGGGCTACTGCTCGCCAGTGGTGGGCCGGAGCCGGTGATACCTGCTGAAGCCGAGGGCTCAGGAGGAGACGTAATCATGGCAGATGATGAGCGACAGTTGAATGAGACGAATCAACCTGGAAGGACAGGCCTGGAGCCGAGTATCCTTCAACCTACTATTGATGTACCTACTTTTGAAATTAGATCTAGTATTATTAATATGGTACAAAATTCAGTACAGTTTGACGGACGTGAGCACGAGGATCTCGGGAGGCATATTGCTGCTTTTCTCCATGTTTGTTCTACGTTTAAGATTACAGGTGTTTCGGAGGATGCAATTCGGATGAGGTTGTTTCCGTTTACGTTACGTGACAAAGCTAGAGCTTGGCTTATGTCACTTCCAGCCGGGTCCATCAGGACCTGGAATCAGTTGGCGGAGCAGTTTATGCAGAAATATTTCCCACCTGAGAAAACGAACAAGCTACGGAACCGAATTGTATATTTTCACCAGGACGAGGGTGAGTCGTTGCATGCGGCGTGGGAGAGATTCAAGGATTTGTTGATTGATGTGCCACATCATGGCTATTCCAAGAGACAGCTGGTTTTAACTTTCTATCAGGGGCTCAGTTACAATACACAGGGGCGATTAGACGTGAACGCGGGAGGCGATCTGGGAACTAAGACGCCGAATGAAGCGTTGATATTATAGAGAAAGTCGCGTTAAAATCCAGCTCGCGTCGGGAGGGAGACAGAGGCCGGGCATCATCATCTTCATCTCGCGCAGGAGTCCATGCTGTAGGCGACTATACGGCCATTACTGCACAAATCTCGGCTCTCGCATCGAGATTCGACAGGTCCCAGATGATTGCGCATGCGGGCTCGGGTTGTGACCAGTGTGGAGTGTCACACGAGCCTGGGGCATGTTTTCAGCGAGTCGTATACGAGGGCGACGAAGAGGTAGATTTCGTGAGTAATCAAGTGAGGCCGCAGAACAACCCGTACAGTAACACCTATAATCCCGGTTGGAGAAATCACCCAAATTTTGGGTGGCGTGCGAATACAGGCAATCAAAATCCATTGGGGTTCACTCTGCGCGCTCCAGCGCAACAGGGTCAGGGTCAGCAGTTCCAGCAATACAACCAATCCTACCAGCAGCGTTCATACCCGTATCAGAATCAGGGCTCTGGGAGCAGTTCCCAGCAGCAGGCCCCTCATTCTAGTTCTAAGCTGGAAGATATGATGGCCCAGCTTCTTACTAGCTCCTCGAGCGCGAATCAGTTAGCTGAAAAACGCTACCAGCAGAGCGAGGATCGTTTTCTCTCTCACGAGGGAGAAATGAGGAGTCACAAGGCCTCGATTCAGAATATAGAGAATCAGGTTGGTCAGCTGGCACAGATGATGTCAAAGAGACCCCAGGGTGGTCTTCCGGGTAATACAGATCCAAACCCGGGCCCGCACAGGGATGTGAATGCTATGATGACCAGGAGTGGAAAACCTACCGGACCCGTCATATCGGACTCACCACCGATCACTGAAGCGGTCCCGACTGACACACCGGACGAGGTGCAAGCCAGGCTACGCCCAGCAAGTACAGCACAAGTCCAGGAGCCGGTCAAAGGTTACACGCCTCCAGTGCCTTATCCAGGAAGGTTGAAAAAGCAGAAGATTGATGAACAAAACGGTAAGTTTCTCGAAATGTTTAAGCAATTGCATATAAACATACCGTTTGTTGAAGCTTTGGCCCAGATGCCAAAGTATGCCAAGTTTCTGAAAGACATCCTCTCAAATAAACAAAAGCTCGAGGACATGTCTTGCGTGGTTATGAATGAAAGCTGCTCTGCTATTCTCCAGAATCGCCTGCCTACAAAAATGGGAGATCCAGGCAGTTTCACGCTTCCTTGCCTCATTGGCAATATGTCTGTCAGTAATGCGTTAGCAGATCTAGGAGCGAGTATAAACCTTATGCCCTATAAGGTTTTTACAAAGTTGGATCTAGGTGAGCCGTCACCTACGAGGATGAGTATTCGACTTGTGGATCGTTCTGTCAAGTATCCACGCGGGTTTGTAGAGAATATGCTTGTTAAGATTGACAAGTTTGTATTTCCCGTGGATTTTGTTATCCTGGACATGGATGAGGACTCGAGAGTGCCTCTGATACTTGGACGCCCGTTTCTGAATACCGCCCGGACGATTTTGGACGTGGCGGCGGGCCAAATCACACTCCGAGTAGATGATGAGCATGTGACGTTTGACATTAAACGTTCTATGCAGCATCCTCAGAGTCAAGACGACGCGCTCTATTATGTCGACATCGTCGACACTTATGTGAGCACGCATTTCCAGGGTACGATCGAGGAGATAGATTCGGACACACATCTGTTGTGTGGGGACCTAGATGGCATTACGCAGGAGGGCCACGATTTAGAGCAGCCAGTCTATCAGATTGGTGATGATGGTCCCCAGAGTCCGGATCGATTCACAGAAATTGATCGCGAAAGTGAAGTGAAGTCGAAGCCTTCAGTAGAAGATCCTCCTACCTTGGAGGTTAAAGAGCTCCCACCGCACCTAGAGTACGCATTTCTGGATGAGGAGCGTCATTTGCCTGTCATTATTTCATCTGGATTGGCGGAAGAAGAGAAGAGCAGACTGCTTAGTGTGTTGAAACTTCATAAGAAAGCAATCGCCTGGAAAATCATGGACAAAAAAGGAATAAATCCCTCCTTCTGTACACATAAAATTCTAATAGAGGATCAGTTCAAGCCGTGTGCGCAGCACCAGAGGCGGCTGAACCCAAACATGCAAGAGGTCGTTAAAAAGGAAGTGATTAAGTTGTTAGATGCTGGTATGATCTATCTCATTTCCGACTCTGTTTGGGTCAGTCCTGTGCAGGTAGTGCCCAAAAAGGGGGGCATGACTGTGGTCACAAACGATAGGAATGAGCTCATTCCAACCAGGACGGTCACTGGATGGCGGGTTTGCATTGATTATCGCAAACTCAACGACGCCACTTGCAAGGACCACTTCCCGCTTCCATTCATTGATCAAATGTTGGAGCGTCTGTCAGGGAAGTCATATTATTGTTTTCTGGATGGGTTCTCTGGTTATTTTCAAATTCCTATCGCTCCTGAGGACCAGGAGAAGACCACATTTACCTGTCCCTTCAGTACATTCGCCTACCGGCGTATGCCGTTTGGGCTGTGTAATGCGCCGGCCACTTTCCAGCGATGTATGGTCGCCATTTTCCACGACATGATTGAGGATTCCATGGAGGTGTTCATGGACGACTTCTCGGTATTTGGGGATTCCTTTGATCAATGTCTGGAAAATTTGAAAAGAATGTTGAAGAGGTGTGAGGAGACTAATCTGGTCCTGAACTGGGAGAAATGCCACTTCATGGTGAAGGAGGGCATAGTTTTGGGACACAAAATTTCTCACGCGGGCATGGAAGTCGATCCAGCTAAAGTCGACGTTATATCCCGACTTCCGCCCCCCACCCCTGTTAGAGCTATACGGAGCTTTCTCGGTCATGCCGGGTTCTATCGGCGATTCATCAAAGATTTTTCAAAAATCGCCAGACCCATGACTCGTTTGTTGGAGAAAGATGCTCCGTTCGTGTTTGGAGATGATTGCTTGAGGGTTTTTGACCTCCTCAAGCAAAAGTTGATTGAGGCCCCTATTTTAGTCGCACCGGACTGGAGTTTGCCATTTGAAATCATGTGCGACGCGAGTGATTACGCTAAAGGGGTCGTTCTGGGTCAAAAGAAGGAAAAGCACTTCCATCCGATCTATTATGCGAGCAAAACTCTTCACGACGCTCAAGAGCATTACACCACGACTGAAAAAGAGCTCTTGGCGGTCGTTTTCGCATTTGATAAATTTAGATTGTATTTAGTGCTTTCGAAAACCGTTGTATACACTGATCACGCAGCCATTAGATACCTCTTCAGCAAACAGGACGCTAAACCGCGTCTAATCAGATGGATCCTGTTGCTGCAAGAGTTTGATATTGAGATACAGGATAAAAAGGGTGCTTTGAATGTAGCGGTCGACCACCTATCTCGGTTAGAGCACGGAGACATCGAGGATTCGCGTTGGGATTCAATCATGACAAGTTCCCACACGAATCTTTGATGGGTGTTGAGATATGTGATGAGTCGCCATGGTTCGCCGACTTTGCGAACTATCTTGCTTGTAGAATTCTGATAAAAGGGTTGACTCACCAGCAAAAGAGGAAATTCTTTTCAGATCTAAAGCACTACATATGGGACGACCCTTTCTTATTCAAGGTGGGTGCTGATCAGGTGATCAGAAGATGTGTATCAGGGGCTGAGGCGACCGACATTCTGCGCCAGTGTCATGAGGGACCTACCGGAGGCCACCACGGAGCCAACTTCACCGCGAAGAAGGTGTTGGATTCCGGGTTTTACTGGACGACCATTTTCCGTGACGCGCAGAGTTGGGTGAAAGCGTGCCATGCTTGTCAGAGGGCGACGAACATATCGGCACGCGACGAAATGCCCCAGAACTGGATACAAGTTTGTGAAGTCTTTGATGTTTGGGGGATAGACTTCATGGGACCATTCCCCCCCCCCCCCCCCCTCACGTGGAAACAAGTACATACTCGTGGCTGTTGACTATGTATCAAAGTGGGCGGAGGCACAAGCCTTACCCACTAACGACGCCAGAGTAGTTGTGAGGTTTCTTAAGAGTTTGTTCGCCCGATTTGGCGCTCCGAAAGCGCTCATTAGTGACCGAGGGACTCATTTTTGTAATACACAGCTTGAAAAGGCTTTGTCCCGATACGGTGTGCATCACCGTTTGTCCACGCCCTATCATCCGCAGACAAGCGGGCAGGTGGAGGTCACGAACCGTGGGCTTAAGCGCATCCTTGAGCGGTCTGTTGGAGCAAACCGCAAGGAGTGGTCGGACAAACTTGAGGATGCATTGTGGGCATTCTGTACAGCTTATAAGACCCCTATAGGGACCACCCCCTTTAGGTTGGTATACGGAAAGGCATGCCATTTACCGGTGGAGTTGGAGCACAAGGCTATGTGGGCTTTGAAAACCGCGAATTTGGACCTAAAAACCGGAGGTGAAGCCCGGTTTCTCCAAATTCATGAATTGGAAGAATTGCGGCACCAAGCCTATGAAAGCTCCGTACTCTACAAAGAGCGCACGAAGAAACTTCACGACAAACGCTTGAAGGACCATAAAGAATTCCAAGCGTGTGATCTTGTTCTTCTGTACAATTCAAGGCTGCGCTTATTTCCTGGGAAGCTTCATTCACGCTGGACAGGACCATACACGGTTAAGGAAGTATTTCCGTATGGTACTGTTGCAGTAGAGAACGCGGATGCCGTTACATTTAAGGTAAATGGTCACCGGTTGAAGTTGTACGTTGCCGGGCCGATAGATTCGGCGGTGGAGGTGATTGAACTCCAAACCCCGCACACTTCATAAGTGTGGGGAGGAGAGAGTCTACGCTACTGACTCGCGGATCAAAAATGTAGCAAGAGCGTATTTTGCGCTTTAGGGGTAGTATCGTCTTTTTAGTAATTTTTCTAGTTTTAGCTTGGAGTCTTGCTATCGACTCGTTGACAAAAATTTAGCATGAGTCTACGCTACTGACTCGCCGACAAAAATGTAGCAGGAGCGTCTTTGGCGCTATAAGGGTAAAATAGTCCACTTTTTTGTTTTTGTAGTTTTAGCGTAATTTAGGTAAGTTAGGTAGTTTACGTTAGTTTCTTTAGTTTTCGTACGTGCCGAGCGAAGGTTCTGTATTGCAATATTGTTAGAACAGTTGGTGTGTCGAAAAAATGGCGAAAAACGGCCGAAACAGTTGCTGGAAATAGCTTCTGCGGAAAAATTCTGATCTGCACCTGATGCACGACCGTTCCTCGGGTCGCACGACCGTGCGTTTCCGAGGGCCGGCACGGTGGATCGCACCCCCGGTGCATTTCCGAGAAAAGTTATTAGGGTTTGGGCGATGTCGGTGACGCACGATCGTGCCACACGGAGAACGACCGTGCGTCAGGCTGAGGGCAGTTTTGTCTTTTGGCACTATAAATACCCTCATCTGCAGCCCCCATTCATAACTCGCGAAACCCTAGTCGCTGCAGGCCGTTCCAGAGCGATACTTCATCAAATCGCACGGTTTTTCGCACGATCTCACACCCTTCTTCGCACGGTACGTTCCTAGTTGTAGATTTCTTGTTTTCTTGCTTTCTAGGTTAGATTTCTTCCGATTCTTGAAGGAAATTTTTAGGGTTCTCTTCATAAACAAATTGAAACCCTAACCCTTGTTGAATCGTAGTATCGTGAACATCTGGTGCATTTTTCTGAGCCCCGTTTATGTAAAAACTTGAAGATTTGTGAAAAAATCGGGCTACTTAGAGCCTGGGTCAAAATTTGCAGAAAACCAAGTGCACGGACGTTCCTATATGGAACGGTCGTGCCTCGCCTATGTTTCACGATAATTGGTTGTTGGTCGGAGTTGCACGGTGGTGCCGTAGATCGCACGCCGTGCAGTTCCGACATCTCTGGGCAGATGGTGCTTGTCATCGGCGACGCACAACCGTGCGTCTCGTCGCACGACCGTGCCATATGCCCAGATCAGTTTGACAGTTTCTTCATAATTGGCTGCTCGCCTGTTTGTGATTCAAATTTCTCCTGTTTCCATTTTCTAATGTTTTTCCTCATACAGATGGATCACCCTTTCCTTTAGTTTGACCCCGACATTGAGAAAGAGGCTCTTTGCATTCCGAAGCGCGACGCCTTGTGGGAAAGGCGGGGACAGTTCGGAGTCCCTCGATGGTTGGATTGGGAAGTCATGCATGAACTCAATCAGTATGACAGACTAGACGACATGATGAGTCGCCCGCTTGCAAATCTGGTCGGTTGCAACCGACCCGTTTACCGGGAGCTGACTATAGAGTTCTTTGCATCCTATGCCTATGAAAAGCCGGCTGCTAATAGAAGACCCAAGTTTCGCTACAAGAATCGTGTAACTTTCAGGTTATGTGGGCGATGGCATACGTGGTCGGTTGGTCGTTTGGGAAGGAGGCTCGGGATCTATACAAGGGATGACATGGATGATCCCGATGTCTTCACTAATCAGTTCACCTTCCCTTCTGATGCAGCACGAGATGCATTTTGGGCTGAAAATGCCGTTGGGGACCCCTACAACCCGAGGATGTCGAAGGCCTCGCGACTCAGAGACCCTTTGGTGCGAGTGATGCACCATGTATTTAGTCATTCGATATGCGGTCACATGGACAGTCTTGGTAACTGTCCAACACCTGATTTGATCTTTTTATATGCGCTGGTTGACAAAGCACCAATCAACCTAGCCGCTCGAATGGCTGAGTACTTCGTCAAGAGCTCGGGGCGAACTCCGAACAGTGAGATACATGGCGGTCAGTATGTGACCGAAATAGCCTACAACGAAGGCTATATGACTGAGGAGGTTCTTCAGGGTCTCACTTTGATTACTGAGGGGGTTCATGTCGATATCAGGTCGCTGAAGGCCATGGGGGTGATTGTTGAGCTTGATAGGGGGGATAGGTTGAGAGGATTGAACAACGAGGTCTGGGACCCGTTGCCTCCAGCTGAGGAGGAGCATGAGGAGGAAGATGAGGATGTTGAGATGGGAGAGCAGGGTCCGCAGCAGCAGCAGCAGCACCAGCCACCGACACCACCACACTCGCCGCAGCACCATGCATTTCATCAGCATGAGGACTTGCCCGCGTTTTACCAGCAGTTCCAGGATATGCGTGTGACGCAGGAGCAGCATGGTACCTATTTCAACGAGATTAGATCTAGCCAGGATGAGATTCAGGCCAGTCAGGCGCAGCTTCGGGCCACACAGGACCAGCTTCAGCATCGCCAGGATACTTTATACCAGGGGGTCAGTGCGGGATTCTCATATCTTTTCGGGGAGATGCATCACGCATACCCTGACTACTTTCAGCACCCTCCGCAGTTCCCACCATGGAACACCCCTGGTTATGGCGATGCCGGACCATCCTATACGAGAGAAGATGATGATGGAGATGAGTAGTTGGCGGTGGTGATAGCAGTTGGTGGTGTTTTCTATTTCAGTACTTTATTTATTTTTGGGTGTTTATTTTGACTGTTATTTTCAAACACCCCGGTTATGTATTTCAGACATTTTACTTTATGTTCTGTTTGGATTTTAGTATTTATGTATATTATGGTTGTTTTGTGATTTTTCTGTTTCTGTTATGTTTTTGGGTGCACATGTGACATACTCGCAGGTTTTAGCTATCGGATCTTGGACCGGAGCACGTACCAGATACAGCTTCGGAAGTCTCGTGGCATAAACATCATCTTGAGGGGAGTAATTTTTTTTATCCCTTTCTCTGTATTTCGGGTCTCGCATTGGGGACAATGCGAAGTTCAAGTGTGGGGAGGGGGTTAACTTTGTTAACTTTGTTTGTCCTCTTAAAAAAAAATCAGAAAATCAGAAAAATCATTCAAAAATACTTGTGTTTTGTGTATTTTTTTTTAGTAAATAAACCGGTTGGTTGTGTTTTAGAAAGTTTCGGACTTGATAAAAACTCGACAAGCAAAATATTTTTGAAAAAGGAAACCGGAAAGCGTGACAAACAAAGAAAGACTTACATGATAGTTTTCACACTTTTACCCATTCCTTCCGTTACGAGAGCATATTTGAGCCTTGATTGTTATATATTTGTTCATTTCGGATATAGGAGTGAGCCGGATGTTATGTGCAATTTAGAACTTGTCACTAGTATGCTTGTTAAGACCATGAACTTGCGAATTTGTGTAAAAATGATAGAGGCACTTAGATTACCCCTTTGTTGTAAACCTTGTTCTTTGAGTTGTGTTTCCCGTACCCTACGTTACCCTTTAGGATTAACCATGTCGAGCCTTCCCGTTCACCTTTGTTTACCCACATTATCACCCACTTAACCAAATTTAGCCTTTTTATGTTTTAAACCTTTTTAGTGTTGAAACTCGGTCAAAATAATAGTTTAACTAGCTTGTTATTGTTTATATTTCAGTGTATAGTTTTGTAAGTTAAAAAAAAAAAACCTAAAGTAGGGTGAAGTTGATAGAAATCGAGCAATTTTGAATGCTTAAAGGTTAAAATTTCGTTGATAAGTTCGATTGCGCTTTAGTCGCCTTTTTAAGGCGTTTGTATGTATAGTTGTATTATTTTCTTGCTAGTTAAACGCTACTACCGAGTTTTAACCATTTTCGCCACTTTAAATGTCCACTTCCATACCCTTCGCCCAAGCCTAACGTTACAACCCGTAAAGACCTCTTGATTTACACTTGTTTGCATGTTAGTTGGTGGAGACGAGATCTTATGACAAGCTTATGATATTTCACATTTCATTGACTAGGCATTGAGTGTTTACACATAAACATTTTATGTATGTTTCATAAATAAAACCGAGGGTGTGAACATTGTGAGTCGTGTGAAGATTAACATGTGAGTCAATTAAATGTGAAGTCACGGCTTTTTGGTTGTCGCTTTATAATTGCATATGCTTGTTGGGTTTGAGTCTTTTGATGTTGTCTTTCGATAAACCGGCTAACCGTTTATAGTAGTTTTCAATAAAATAGTGTGTAAATTATCATTCTTGTTTGTTTATGTCTTTTATTGCTTTTTAGTTTAGCTTGCTTGAGGACAAGCAAGGTTCAAGTGTGGGGAGATTTGATATTCGTTAATTTACACATATTTTAGTCCCCTGTTTTACCCCTATTTTATGCGTTTTTGGCCGTAAAACCGTCATTCGGATACTTAAATATCTACACTTTTGTTTACAGGCCTAAAACAGCATACCAGACAAGATGATAGCAAAAACGAGGACTTTCCGTACAAAACGACGAAGCTGCGGACATTCTGTTAAGGAAACTAACCTGGGCCTGTGGAACGGTCGTGCGACCTGATGCACGACCGTGCATCTCCGACAAATGCTGAGTAACCCGGCATTGAACGAGGGTGCGACTAGGCGTGCAAGGCATTTAAGGTCAGCTCGGTGATGCACGGACGTGCCATCTGAAGAACGACCGTGCGTCTACGATGATCTAGCCTGATCTCGGTGATGAACGCCCGGACCAGCAGCTCGTGCAACAAGAACCCGGAACTGAACGACCGTTCCATCTGAAGAACGGTCGTGCGATATCGTATCTGGTCAAAGATCTGATGACGTATGCAGTATGGTGCCCCATCCCTAATAATTGCTTAAAGTGCACGGTCGTGCCATCTGAAGAACGACCGTGCGACAGAGAAAAAAATATAAAAACAGAACAGAAACATTCTGTTCGACATTCTGGAATTTTGGGAGCTTCACAGGCGAATTTACAGGCTCCGGAGGCTTTGCTTTTGACCCGGATTCAAGCCACATTGTGCCGTTTAGCTCCATTACTACCCGGATCCTTAGTCTAGTACTTGTTTATGGTTTGGTTTTCTAATCTTTCCATGATTTTGTTAATCTTTCAAGTACTTAGATTGATGTTTATGTATTATTGTAGCCTTTGGGCAAAAACACAACAATCCCTTGCTAGATTATAACCATTAGTTTGTTAAACTTTGTTTGTAATGACACTTTGAAATATTTTCTATGTTAATCTTTGATGATTAGTTTGCAACCTTGTTATTGATATTGTTTTCTTAATTATAAGTAATTATGTTGGATGATTGATGCTTGGTTAGTTAAGATAGTTGAAAAATGAAGCTTAATTAATCTTGTGTTAGTAAACTTTGAACTTGGTTAACTAATTTAGCTTGGTTTAAATGTATGCATCATGATACTAGAAATGGTTAGTGATTTAGTAAAATGTAATTATTGTTAATCAAGAGAGCTTGTCGTCACGTAAGGACCTTAACGGGTAAGATGGTGTCGTTATAAATTATTGCCATGATTTGTTAGCTTAGTTAGTAGTTTAGGCCAAAATTGCTATCTTAAGTGAATTATTGTGCAAGATTTGTAAAATGAACTCGGTTGTGATTTAATCTAGTTTATGCTTGTCTCGGTGGTTGCATTGTGTTTATCGGTGTATCTTTCCTTGATTAAGTGCGGTTAGAAAACTCCTAACGGATGACTAACTTATGTTTAAGAGATTTTCATAGACATTTATCAATTGCACGTTAAAGAACAATTTTAGGTGGTTAAAGTGTGTTTATCGTTTTAGCTTTCCGAATGATTGTCATGTTAGGATTCCCGAAAGGGATACTAATTGTCTTAAATTGGAAAATTGACCAAATGCTTCTAGTGCCAAAACCGACTTAGTTGACATGCTGTGGTTGTGTATTAAGCAAGGCTTTTTATCTATTATCTATTATGTTTTTATTATGTATTTGTTTATGCTTACTTTAGTTTAGTTAAAATCAAACAAACCTATGTTTTTACCGGTAGTTTAGTGAAAAAGGTCTAGTATTATTTCTCCGCCCATTTCCTTGGATCGATACTTGGTTCTTACCGATACTTTATTACATATATGACGGGGTACACTTGCCTCTTTCGTGTGTGTTTTGATGTTAAAGTAATAATCACTTTTATAAATTTAAAACCGAATCGTGTGTTTATTCATGGTAAAATTATGTATATACGCGCACACGCCAATAATCTGGCTTATACTACCCGTTTCAAGCAGCTCAGCTTGATCGTTCCTCACTTGGTTTCTACTCCTAAGCGCATGATAACCAAGTACATCAATGGTCTACCTCCTGCTATGCGTGATTCTATTGAAGTAGCTCAGCTCGAAACTATTGAGGAAGTCTACCGTCTTGTAGCTAGTCTCAACAACAACCGCGACTGTGACAAACAGTTTGCTACTCCTGCTCCCTCTAAGTCAGCAAATCAAGTTACCCAGTAGCCTAGTGGTAGCAGAAACAAGAAGAGAAAGTCTCAGGGTTTAGGGTGCAATGCAATTGTCCCGGCTACAAACCCTGCCGCTAAGCCTGCTGCTGCTGTTCCAAACCCTGCTGCTCCTGAAATCAAAAGGTAGTACACTGTCCCTCATCCTAAGTGTACGACTTGCAACTTTCATCATCCTGTCGCTTCTGCTTGTCGTTTGTGTACCAACTGCAATCGCTATGGTCACACGAATCCCTATTGCCGTCAAGTTAACCCGGCCCAACAAGCTCAGTAAGCCCCAGTTCAGGCAGCTTTACCAGCTCTCCCAGCTCCCCAACAGAACCCAAGGCCAGTCAACGCTATTCGCGCATGCTACAAGTGTGGAGATACTACTCACCTCCGTAATCAGTGTCCTCAGCTAAACCAGGACCAACAACCTGCCGCTCGTGGACGAGCGTTCAATCTTAATGCTAACCAGGCTCATAACGACAATGACATCGTTAATGTTACGTTTCTCGTCAATAAACGCTTTGATACTATTTGATACTGGTGCCGATAGAAGCTTTGTGTCCGTAGAATTTGAATCTTTGTTAAACTGTGCACCCTCTAAGTTACCTAAGTCGTTTTCGATTGAGATTGCCAATGGGAAGTCTATTCTAGTTGATTCTATTCTCAGTGGTTGTTCTTTGACTCTTAACGACCACGTATTTACTATTGATCTAATACCCATGCAATTGGGTAGTTTCGATGTCATTATCGGCATGGATTGGTTGTGTAAGAATCATGCCGAGATTGCTTATCATGAGAAGTTTGTTCGCCTACCCCTCCCGTCCGGCGATATTTTGCATGTTGATGTGTGTAAAATGCAACATATAAAATACATCAATTGAGGCATAAAACTAACCCTTTTTTAGTACTAATGTTGGAAAAAGTGTGCTTTTGTCTTCCTTTTGTATTTTCAGGATTAAATGAGCGTAAATGAACAAAAGGAACAAATATGCAGCAAAATCTAACATAAATACAAGAAAAGGAATAAACGTGGCATGCCCGACCCCTCGACAGCATCTTACCAAGCAAAAGCAAAAACAAAGAAATAGAAGGCTGACCACGGCCCCGTGCCCAGCGGACACGGGGGCGTGGCTAAGTGTCTGCAGAAAAGACAAAGTTGTAGAAGCTTCTATTCCCAGCACGGGGGCATGCCCAGCTCCACACGGGCCGTGCTCAATGCTAAGATTCACAGAATCTTGCAAATCTTGATAGTACAGATACGCTTCTGCACACGGGGCCGTGCCCAGCGGACACGGGGGCGTGTGGAGCTAATGCAGACAAATTGCAATTAATGAAGAAAGAGAAAGAGAATGGACACGGGGCCGTGCACAATGGACACGGGGCCGTGTCCGGGCGTCTGTGCAGGCTATAAATAGATGTGCTTGGTTCACTTCAAAGGCATCCCTTGGCAAACCACCTCTCTCCCACTTCACCCACACTCCTCCACCACTATAACCCACATCCACCACCATCATCCATCATCCATCATAGAGTGTGTGTAGTAGTATCGGGATCCAAGATTGATAGTCAGAGTTCTTGAAAATCAAAGGCCATGTTTGCCTAAGTCTCTTACATCACTTGGTGAAGACAAGCATTTAGTGTAATACTTTTGATTTTTAATCTTTTCGCACTTTTTATTTGATTTTGTATTAATGACTTTAATAACTAGTTTCTTATGTTGAAGGTGAAACTTCCTTATCATTTGTCTGTGGTATCTTGGCATTATTTTACTGTCTATATAAAATAAAAGATTTTCACCATTCATATCTCTACGGTCTATATAGAGATATGTTGGCTACCTGGTCGGGGGTTAAGGGAATGGTTTGGTAAGGTTCTTGCCTTGTTCAGTGTATAGATCTTGCAAGGACCTGGGTCAAGCTTACTAGGACCTCCTTCAATACCCACTGGTATTGGATGGCGGGGGTGCGAATGGCTTGATCCCCTCATATGTAAACTACTATTAATACATTAACCCGACTACTTGGGATTGTATCCCTGCTAACTCAAACCACTTAGCCGAGTGTAACGTCACCTTCAAAAGAGGGGCCTACCACATTACTCATTAATAACTTAATTAATTATCTTCCAATATTCCGACCCTTTAGGATTGTATCCTTGCTGACTCAAACTACTGGGTTGAGGGTAACGTCACCTTCAAAAGTGGGGCCTACTATTATAACTAAGATAATCTCTTTAAAAGTGCAAAAGTGCGGAAATCATCAAAGGTTACACTAAAGGCGAGTCGGATCCAAGTGATTCATCTTGTCTATCTGTTTTTATTTTATTTTATTTTTCAGCATTTTTAGTTTTTATTTTCATGTTTAAAACCTTTTCTAAAATTTTGATTTGATTAGACGTTGAGGATAAACCGGTACTAAAAGCTCTTGTGTCCTTGGACGACCTTGGTATCTAACCAACGCTATACTACGCTCACGATGGGTGCACTTCCCCATATGTGTGTTTAGTGTTAGTAGAATATCGTGTTTTATAAATTTAAAACTTGACTAAAGTGTTAAAAAGGCTTAAAATATTAATAAAAATATATCACGCTACAGACGCATCAAGTTTTTGGCGCCGTTGCTGGGGACACAAGGATTTTAAGAAAGCTTAAAATCGACAGCTTAATCAGTTTTTCAAAACCTTTTTAAAATCGCGCGCACATTTTTTTCATTTTAGTTAGTTTTTGCATTACAGTACACTGAATACGGGGTCGTGCTCGCTGAACACGCCCCCGTGCTGCACAATTTTTATTAAACTCCCAGATACAGAGTCTGAACACGGGGTCGTGTTAGCTGAACATGCCCCCGTGCTGCACAAAACCAGTCACTTTTATTAAAACGTCCAGATACAGAACCTGAACACGGGGCCATGCTCACTAAACACGGGGCCGTGTCCAGCCTCTGTTTCCGTTTTTATTTTTGTTTTCTGGTCCCGAGACTATGTTGTGGTCTGCTGAGTTATTCTTATGGATCAATACTCAGGAGATTACAACTACCACTATGAGGAGGATGATTATAGGGAAGACTATTGCACCATTTGTGGTAACCCTCACTCGGTACAATATTGTGACCTCTTTGAACCATCCACTTCATACAACTACTATGAGGAGCCCAGGTACGAGCCATCCACTTCATATACATCCTATGAAGACCCAAGGTATGAACCTTCTCCCTCATACTCATATTTTGATGAACCAAGGTATGAGCCTTCATACTCATACTTTGAAGAACCAAGATATGAGCCTCCACCTTCATACAACTACTATGAGGAACCATGGCGTGAACAACCCACCTCATATGAGTATTATGAAGAACAAAGTTACGACCCTTATCTATCATATACTTACAATGAGGAACAATGGCGTGAACCATCTACCTCATATGAGTATCATGAGGAACCAAGGATCAAACTTCCGAATTCAAGCTTTGAGGATCCTTATTCTATCCCACCTATAGCCGATAAGATAATAGAACACCTTAAAACTATCGAGCGCTGTATTAAAGAAGCCCGCGCAAGGGAAGAATTAACAAGTAATAAAGAAGAAATAGTTGAAAAGGTAAAAATGGAAGAACAAGTAAGTGAAAAGCCGACACATGAGTTAAACAACGAAAAAGGTGAGTCCGTTAACGTTAAAATTCAAGAAGAGTCTAATTTTAAAGAAATTAATATCTTGTCACCTTCTTTCGAAAATCATTGTTTAGTACCCACTCATGCTAAGTGTTTAAAAGAGTTAAACACTAACACTAAAATTGACGAAACGGTAAGCATTAAGTTAACAAATGATCAAACTACGCTAACAAAAGAAGATCCATTTGAAATTAACATTACACCGGTTCCATGTTTTTTTTCAAAATTCTTTTATTAGCAATATTACAATTGATAAAGATCTTTGTGTTAATATAATGCCAAACTACATTTTCGAAAAACTAAGTATTGGTGATTTTTCTCCACTTCAAATACCCATTTTTCTATCTGATCGGAAAACAATAAAATCAATGTGAGTAGTTGAAGATGTGTTAGTCCAAACAAATCACACGGTGGTTCCAACCGACTTTGTCATCCTTGATGACGCTCCACTTGTGTTGGGACAACCTTTTGTGAAAACCCACAAAGCTTTGATTAATCGGAAGAAAAACAACTTACCCATTCAATTTGGGGCCTTCAAAAGATGTGTCGATCTTGAACGATCAATGAAATATCCAATCGGCAATGACGACCCCCTAATTGAAGATGAGCCAGAACCACTCGATAAGGTGGGTCTAGCCAAGGACCCTTATAAATGTGACGCACCACGGAGGCATTCCGCGAAACTACCCTTAGTTTTAGATTAGTTTAACTTTTATGTTTTCTAGTTTAGTCTTACTTTTCAGGAATAAATCACACTCGAAAAGGGGGATATTGGCAAAGGGACGTTAAAACCGCACCCCATGCATGAAAACAGAGCCTTCCGTTAACTTTTCCATCATTTCAGCATGTCTAGCACGGGGCTGTGGCCACCCAACACGCCCCCGTGCCCAGGCTCTACATAAAAAGTCCCAGTTCAGGTAACTGGCCACGGGGCCGTGCTCGCTGAACACGCCCCATGGCCAGCCTTCTGTTTAAATTTGATACTGGCAGTCTGACCACGGGGCCGTGCTCAGCCCACCACACCCCGTGTTCAGCTGCCCAGTAACATAAAAACTTGTTTTTAACCCGTTTTTACACATTCAATCAACCTAAAAACTTATTTTTGGGACACATTGAGGAGAATGTGTAATTTAAGTGTGTGGAGGGGGGGGGGGTGCTAAAACCTTGAATCTTACAAGTCCTAATAACAAGCCTTACACAAAACTCTATTGGAACCGCAAACCACCCCAATTTTTTTCAAAAATTTTCATTTTTTCTACTTGTCTTGGTTTAATTCGGGAACAACAAGTTCTAAAAAGGTTATATTTTTACAAATTTACAACCGATAGCGTCGTGATAAAAAGAACCAAATAAGAAAATTATGAAACGGCATGACAAATCTAGTTAAAATTTGATTATATATACTTGGTCACATTATAAACCCATTCCCACAACAAGTGAGTTTTGAGCCTTTATTGAGCATGCAAGCATACATCTTTAAATTAAATGCTCATTTTTTGTTTCTTGTGTGAATAGCCGCTTGGTTTCTTACAACTCTAGAACTTGCCATGACGATACATTCCCGGTCTTTACCAACTTAAACCCAAGTAAGTAAATGATGGAGGCATTAGGACTAACACCATTATTTTTCATTTTTTTTTATCACCTACCCAAAATCCCCCTAGTTAACCCCTTTGAGCCTAAACCTTTTCGTTTCTAAACCCACAAAACAAACACCTTTACCCACCAAAACACGTTTTATTTTTAAACCCTTTATTTTAGTAAGAAGCTCGGTCTTCATGTGACATCCCTTATCATTAAAAAAAATTGAAGTCTAGCAATAAAACAAACAAGTTCCTCAAAGAAACTTTGTTTGAAAATGTTTTGTTTGAATAAAAGTCACGAAAACAAAAAGTTTTACGACGACCGACGCTTTTTACGCTTTTTGCCCTTTTTACTAACCACTAACCCAAAACCACCTACCTTTAACCCAAGCCTAACCCTTCCCCAAGTCCTCTTGATATTTACAAAGGTTTATAGTTAAAAAGGAGGAGGATTGATTGCTTGGCAAGCATATAGTAGAAGTAAGTTCCATGCTGTTCTCGAGTGTTTTACAAAAATACATCTTCGGCCGAGTGTTGAGTGATCTCTAGTGAGGTATGTGAACTTGTATATAAATGGAATTTTAAACAGGCATGTTATGCCCAAATAAGTAATTTCTCTTATGAAACGTTCTAAATAAATCATAACGAATAGGATTGTAAATAACATAAAAATAAAACCTAATAAAAGATCTTGGATTCCCGACACTCAAGACAAGCCCAAAACTTCTCTTCTACCCATTCCATTTGGGAGTGTAAACCACATTATAAAGAGTTTTTCTTGAGGACAAGCAAAGATTCAAGTGTGGGGGTATTTGATGTGTGTAAAATGCAACATATAAAATACATCAATTGAGGCATAAAACTAACCCTTTTTAGTACTAATGTTGGAAAAGTGTGCTTTTGTCTTCCTTTTGTATTTTCAGGATTAAATGAGCGTAAATGAACAAAAGGAACAAATATGCAGCAAAATCTAACATAAATACAAGAAAAGGAATAAACGTGGCATGCCCGACCCCTCGACAACATCTTCCCAAGCAAAAACAAAGAAACAAAGGCTGACCACGGCCCCGTGACCAGCGGACACGGGGGCGTGGCCAAGTGTCTGCAGAAAAGACAAAGTTATAGAAGCTTCTATTCCCAGCATGGGGGCGTGCCCAGCTTCACACGGCCCGTGGTCAATGCTAAGATTCCCAGAATCTTGCAAATCTTGATAGTACAGATACGCTTCTGCACACGGGGCCGTGCCCAGCAGACACGGGGGCGTGTGGAGCTAATGTAGACAAATTGCAATTAATGAAGAAAGCGAAAGAGAATGGACACGGGGCCGTGTCCGGGCGTCTGTGCAGAATAGAGGTGCTTGGTTCACTTCAAAGGCATCCCCTTGGCAAACCACCTCTCTCCCACTTCACCCACACTCCACCATTACTACAACCCACATCCACCACCATCATCCATCATCCATCATAGAGTGTGTGTAGTAGTCTCGGGATCCAAGATTGATAGTAAGAGTTCTTGACAATCAAAGGCCATGTTTGCCTAAGTCTCTTACATCACTTGGTGAAGACAAGCATTTAGTGTAATACTTTTGATTTTTAATCTTTTCGCACTTTTTATTTGGTTTTATATTAATGACTTTAATAACTAGTTTCTTATGTTGAAGGTGAAACTTCCTTATCATTTGTCCGTGGTGTCTTGGCATTATTTTATTGTCTATATAAAATAAAAGATTTTCACCATTCATATCTCTACGGTCTATATAGAGATATGTTGGCTACCTGGTCGGGGGTTAAGGGAATGGTTTGGTAAGGTTCTTGCTTTGTTCAGTGTATAGATCCTGCAAGGACCTGGGTCAAGCTTACTAGGACCTCCTTCAATACCCACTGGTATTGGATGGCGGGCGTGCGAATGGCTTGATCCCCTCATATGTAAACTACTATTAATACATTAACTCGGCTACTTGGGATTGTATCCCTACTGACTCAAACCATTTAGCCGAGGGTAATGTCACCTTCAAAAGAGGGGCCTACCACTTTACGCATTAATAACTTAATTAATTATCTTCCAATATTCCGACCCTTTAGGATTGTATCCTTGCTGACTCAAACTACTGGGTTGAGGGTAACGTCACCTTCAAAAGAGGGGCCAACTACTATAACTAAGATAATCTCTTAAAAAGTGCAAAAGTGCGAAAATCATAAAAGGTTACACTAAAGGCGAGTCGGATCCAAGTGATTCATCTTGTCTATCTGTTTTTATTTTATTTTATTTTTCAGCATTTTTAGTTTTTATTTTCATGTTTAAAACCTTTTCTAAAATTTTGAATTGATTAGACGTTGAGGATAAACCGAAACTAAAAGCTCATGTGTCCTTGGACGACCTCGGTATCTTACCAACGCTATACTATGCTCACGATGGGTTCACTTGCCCATAAGTGTGTTTAGTGTTAGTAGAATATCGGGTTTTATAAATTTGAAACTTGAAACTTGATACTTTTGAATCTAAACTCTATCCTATGTGAATGTGAAACTTGATACTTGTGATTCTTGATTCTTGACTCTTTATGCTATGTGAACGTTTAATCCCTGTGTGTAGTTCCGCCTTAACAATAGTAGCGCTATAGGAAGATGCACCTCACCGTTATTCTTGGGGGTATTGTTAGGTGGATTCTATTTGCTTTCCTTGATTCTTGGGAAAGTGGTTAAAGCATCGGGACACTTGGGCTATCACTTGGACTGCGAACACTAGCATGGCTGAAACTATTTTTATCATTTACATGATGGATATGAGTCTTTTAATCTACTATGTTATATACATAAACTTGTATACTCTCCAGTACGTTTTTGTACTGACTTTATTTTAATACATGTTGCAGGCTGTTAGGATGCTATGATTCAAGAAACTTGCTAGGATGCTGCTTTAGAAACACATCGTAGCTAAACTAGAAACTTTGAAACAATTTTGATGATTTGTAATTGATATTTTGTGGTTGATGCTTTAGACAATTATTATGAAATGGATTTAATCTATATTGAAATATCTAGTGTTATGGAAACTCATGAGCAATCTGAACGCTTAGTGCCGCATCCCGATGTTTCCGCCATCGGTTGGGGTGTGACAGGTTTGTCCAGTATTCGGGTATAAAATATATATTCATTTTCTTGGAAATTTTTGTGACAACCCGTGTTTCCGAGGTTAGCATCGTTCTTTTCACTTCCATTTTAAATCATTTTTTTTACGCTTTACTTTTCTACGAAACCAAATGGTGTACACGCATCTAACTTATTTTGAACGAACGAGTAAAATCCGTATCGTGATCAAACCCACCCGAACCACTTTAGCGACGGCATTATTTGCGTAACTCGAAACTTTGGAGGACTGAACTATAATATGTTTAATTTATATAGGTTAGTGTTTGTTGATTTGCATTTACCTCAAAAATAATAAAAATGATAATGTATGTACACTACTACTAAACATTGCTAATCACCAATTGATTTCTTTGGTTCATTCACGGCCCAGGGAGCCCAAATTCTATCACCCCACCTCTTTTGTTACTCTCGGCCCACATGTACAAATCTCAACCGACCTTGACCTCTTTATTACGATTAAGTAGTCATGCAGTCAGGATTTGAACCCTCACGAACCCTACCCGTTGTCTTCCTCACCGCCCCTTTACTCGGAACCCCGCAACAAACCAGCCGCTACCATCTTCTTCTCCGGCAAGTTCAACCTCCGACGAACACTGGTAAGATCTCTCTCTCGTCCGTAGTTCTAGTTAATGGACTCGTCGTGGTTTCGGTTCGATGTTAGCATGGCTTTATGTCTGTTGTTCGATATGTACATGTATGTGTAGATGATTGGTGATTATTCTTGCACATGTTGTTGATGAAGAATAACCTGTACGATGATATATATATACCTGTGTATGTAGAGGATAGGTGGAGTATGATTTTGCGCATGAAAGTTGTCAAAATATTAGATGCGATTAGGTGTAAACTGTGAAGTATATGATGTTGCGTATTAGATTGGTAGGGATATTAGATCATGTTTGTGAAGTTCGTGCATAGGGCCGAGTATATAAGAGTTCCGACTCGACTCCGTTTAAAGCCATAAAAACCCGTAACCGAATCTGTGTAATATGTGATATGTAACAGTGTACGTGTATATGTGATTCTTTGGTTTTGAACCAAAGTTGTTTAATGGCAGTAGTATTTATAGGATATATGAGTATTGAGTGTGATTAAAAATTATTATGGGTGTTGTCATGCATATTTGAAGGTTGTTTTGAGTTAGAATAGTTTACATCCCTTCTTGTGCCATAATGATATGAGTGATGTATCTGAATTAATGATAAATAAGGCGACGAACTAATGAGGTACATGCTGAATGTCTAACTAATGAAAATCTTTGAAGATAATCGAGTAATATGTTAATTTGGTAGATGATGTCATGCCATGAAGTGATTACGTGTATATTGTCATGAACCAAATGATGTTGATTTGTTGAAACAATTAGTGGTATTATGGCTTTTTAGGATGAGTCTCTGGTGAAATGTTAAAAACCCTAAAGGAGGAATAGTTTGAATGATATGAAAATATTTGAAATAAATAATTGATAATGATCCAACTTGTTTAAAGCCGACAAAAGTATTATGTGAAATTTTATGTGCATGATCACGAGTAATTTAGTGTGTGAATATGTTTATGCCATGATGATTGATATATATATATATATATATATATACATGTGCTTATGTGCTACGCGTTAAATACATGAATACGTGATGTTAATTAAATGCGAATCTAACTAGTTATAATAACAATAATAGGACGTGATTGACCAACCCTGACCCTTAGCTATTTTAAGAGTTCAACCGAGCATCCAAAGGTGAGTTCACACTTTCCACAAGGCATGGGATTCCCAAGGGTTGGGAATGGGTAAAGGATTTAAACTGAAACTGCGTGATCTCCTGGTTTGGGACACGTACACACCCTCTTTATTGAAGGGTGACAACACGTACTAAGAACTTAATCGGAACCTGCGTAATCTCCTGGTTTGGGGATTGCGTACACACCCTCTTTATTGAAGGGTGACAACACGGATACTAGACCAAAACTTTCTATCATGAAGTCCCTCCTTTTATATCGACTTAATCGCCGGGCCAATGGCGAGCGGGTCATTAGTTAGATAGCGCTATTTAGGTTTGACAAGCCTCACACCGTGCCGCAGAGGACGGGCGTGAACTAATGGATCTGGGCACTACTCAATGATGATAGACATTGACGTCAGGGCACCAACTTACTTTAGTCAGTGGTCGATATGGTAAACAGGTCTAGTGGTTAACATGGGGAAGCCCCCACCAACTATGGATATGTTTGAGAAACATGGTAAACTGATTAACTTACAACTTACAAATGAATTCCTGGTTTTTGAAACAACTTAACAATGAACACCAACTGTGAACTCGCTCAACTTTGTTGTTGACTCGTTGTTACATGCCTTGCAGGTCATTAGGTACTTCTGGAGCTTGCAGGGGAGCAGGAGTCGTTGTGGGACATGAACCGCTGCGTGTTCATGAAAAACTTTATTAAATTAAAAACTTAAATTTTGGTTTTGAACTTAAATGCTTCCGCTGACTATTCAACTTGGTTTTGGACTTTGGTTTTGGACTTTGGTTTTGAGAACTTTAGACGTTTGGTCTTACTTTACTTTGTTTAATGTTTATTATAATTGGTGGTATGATCCTGGTCAGTCACACGCCTCGCGGTAATACTCCGCTTGTGGATTTTGAGGGTGTGACAATTTTAGTATTATTTAGTATTATAATTTTTTGGTATTTTGGTAAGTTATATTATTTACAAGTCCTAAAATAATATAACTAATACGAATAATATACAAGTAGCACACAAGTGTGGCATCTAAATATATATTTTCCTGAATATATACTTAGTCACTTTTATTTATCAAAATCAACCTCCAATATTTGTAATTTTTGTAACAAAAATTATGGCAAATTTTATATGAAAAATTATGGTTAAAGTTTACTTATAAACACTTGTTCAAAAATATTTTTCTAAGTGTTTAAATTCTAGAAAAAATTTCCCATAGTTTTCCCTTAAAAATGGAGGTTTCCATGCTTTAACAAGCATATCATTTTCTTTTAGAAAAATCATCAATCATCCACGAATCTTTCAAGACTTACCATGAGCCAAAATCATGAAATTTACACTACATCATGAACTTGAAGTTTTGTAAAAACTTGTAGTAACTTACTATGTTATTTAGTAGGTTTAGTTATCCTTAAAAATATGATTATTTGTTTTTAAATCACCATCTTGAAAAATTTAGTCATTTACAACTAATAAGATGATTTTCTAGAAATTATTTTTCTTGTATTCTTCTTGTTAACAACATGCTTCTAGTCTTGATTTAACACTAAAAATATGATTAGTTTCTTTAAAAATCATGATCTTGTAAATCTTGCAAGTAACCTTAGTTTCTTGAGAAAATCATTTTTGTAATCATCCATTTACAAGACTTTATACATGTATCCATCATCATCTTACACAAAAACAACTTCATTCTTCAAGTTCATGTTCACATAAAGAATGATCATTTTGATTTTTCACAAGATTCATCATCTCACTTGCTAGATCATGTGTTTAATCACAATCTAGCAACCTTCTTATGATGATCAACATCATAATCACAAGAAATCCATCATCAAGATTCACACAACATAGATTCTTATGATTTTAAGCTTTATGTTAGAGTTCATCTTCTTGTTTCTTTATGATCTTTATGTTTAGCAACTTACATAATCTTTTAACCATCATTATGAGAAGTAAAAACAAGTTACAAGAGGCTTACTACTAGCACAAGGGCTAGGGAAGAACTCAAGATGATGAAGATGATAAACAAGGTGGGTAAAAGCTATAGGAAGTGGTCCTTCAAGCTCCAATGGCTCTAAGCTCCTTAACTTAGCTTCTTGCACCTTAGAATCACCTTGGATTCGAAGAGATTGAAATGAAAATGGTGGTGGTGTGGGTGGTGGTTCACGGCCGAGAGAGGAAGAGAGGGAGGAGAGTGAAGTTGTGAAGTGTTGTGAATGAAGTCACTTGTGGGTAATTTAAACTTGTTTCCAACATAAGCTTAACCTTGGGTTAACATGTTTCTAAAGGTAAGAACATATCTATTAAACAATTCAACAAAAATCCATGGGTGGGTCAACCCATGGTGACCGTCCAAACAAGGGGGTATGGTTTAGTTGTGATGGTAAGTTGAATGATTTAGTTAGATTCTAAGTGTTAAGTTTAGTGTTATAAGTGTTATGTGATTATAAGATGCATTATGATGTTCGGTGACCATAACTAGCTCGGAAATGATAAAACAATGCTTCTAGTGAAAATTTGGTGTTTCGGGTAGTGCCCGGTTGTTCATTTGGTTACCGGTTCGTTAAGGTGCTAAATTACGCAGTTTAGTGTGCTTTATGTCCCCTTTTGTGACAGTTTTGATTCCCGACACCTAGGAAGGTATTCTGGACCATTAAACCATAATTCTGCATTGTATTATGTTGTTAAAATGCTGATTTTTGCTGAAAATTGCAGAATTCTGCAGTTTGTGTGAGTTTTAGGCACTTTCCGGCACTTAAACTATTACTAGGAAGGCAGTTTTATGATCCTTACTTTCCTACACACTATACTAGTGTAACTCTTGGTTCCGGGCTTATTCTGTGTCTTAACATCATGTCTGTCTGAGTACGGAACTCCCGTCAGTACTTCTAGTTTGTCTGATAACTGTACCAACTTTGTTTCGTGCATCATCTGAATCATAATGTGTTGCATGCAATAATGGTAAATAATTATGCAACGTGGAATGCACTTTTATGTAAATGACAGAAATCAGAAATCATTCATGCCATTAATTCAAATCAAGCACACTTATTAAAGCATAAATTACTGTTTAATATGTACGGAATTACACGGAAAATTGACAGTTGTCACATTCTTCCCCCATTAATAAAATTTCGTCCCGAAATTTTAAGCGGGGTTATCAGTTGCAGGGGAATGTGGATACTTTGATTTCATTCGATCTTCACGCTCCCAAGTAAACTCTGGGCCGTGACGTGAATTCCAGCGTACCTTGACAAGCTTAACAGTACTCCTCCGAGTCTTGTTGACTTTCCAGTCTGTAACCTCAATGGGTTCCTCAGTAAATTGGAGAGTGTCGTCGATATGCACTTCATCCGCTAGGATGATAACTGTTTCCTGGGTTGGGCTTTTCTTTAGGTTTGACACATGAAATGTATTGTGAATACCGTTTAGTTCCTCTAGTAATTCCAACTTGTACGCTACGGTACCAACCCTTTCCAATATCCTGAATGGCCCAATGTAACGTGGATTTAACTTGCCACGTTTCCCAAATCGTGCTACACCTTTCCAAGGTGAGACTCTCAACAAAACCATGTCTCCTACTTCGAATTCCAAAGGTTTTCGTCTTTGATCTGCGTAACTCTTTTGTCGATCATGAGCCGCCTTAATGCGCTCTCGGATCTGCATGATCTTGTCAGTTGTTTTCTAGAACCAGTTCGGGACCAACCATCTGTCTATCTCCAGCATCTGCCCAACGCAACAGTGAGCGGCACTTACGGCCATAAAGAGCTTCGAACGGTGCGGCTTGAATATTTGTATAGTAGCTATTATTATAGGAGAACTCGACTAGGGGTAGATGAGTATCCCAACTGCCACCTAAATCCATTACACATGCGCGGAGCATGTCTTCCAGTGTTTGAATAGTTCGTTCGCTCTGACCGTCTGTCTGCGGGTGAAAAGCCGTACTCAGATTCAACTGAGATCCAAAGGCTTCTTGAAAGGATTGCCAAATCCTTGATACAAACCGTCCATCTCTATCTGATATTATCGAGATAAGCACTCCATGACGTGCTACTATCTCCTTGAGGTAAAGCTCAGCTAGCTTCCCAGTGCTATCTTTCTCTTGAGTCGGTAGGAAGTGTGCAGACTTTGTCAGCCGATCCACTATTACCCATATCATATCATGTCCTCTAGGAGTCCTGTGTAACTTTGTTATCAAGTCCATAGAGATCTGCTCCCACTTCCACATGGCTATTTCCGGTTGTTGCAAAAGACCTGAGGGTTTTTGATACTCGGCTTTAACCTTAGCACAGGTTAGGCACTTCCCTACATAAATGGCAACGCCACTCTTGAGTCTTGGCCACGAATAGTAATCCTTTAGATCTTGGTACATCTTGTCTGATCCTAGGTGGATCAAGTACCTTGATTTATGGGCTTCGTCAAAAATAACTTCTCCAACACCGCCATAGAGCGGAACCCAAATGCGCCCCATGAAGTATAAGGTTCCTTCCTCATTTGGTACTAACTTCCTCTCCATTCCTCGGAGGTATTCAGCCTTAAGATTCTCCTTCTTAAGAGCTTATTGTTGTGCGTCACGTATACGTGGAGTGAGATCCGTCTGAATAGTCATTTCTAATGCTCGAACCCTTATAGGCTTAACCCTTTCCTTTCGACTTAAGGCGTCTGCTACCACATTCGCCTTTCCAGGATAATACTTGATCTCGCAGTCATAATCATTCAGCAACTCAACCCATCGTTGCTGACGCATATTAAGCTCTTTTTGATCAAATATGTGCTGCAGACTCTTGTGATCCGTGAAGATAGTACATCGAGTACCATATAGATAATGTCGCCAAATCATCAAGGCAAATACCACTGCACCTAGCTCCAGATCGTGAGTGGTATAATTCTTCTCGTGGACTTTCAGTTGGCGTGACGCATAAGCGATAACCTTTTGGCGAAGCGTCGCAATATACCATGAAGTCTTCCGTGCCTTCGGGTAGGGATAGTATCGGTGCATCGCATAGCTTGTTCTTGAGCAGTTGAAACGCTTCTTCTTGCTTGTCTCCTCAATCAAACTTCTTGTCCTTCTGAGTAAGAGAAGTGAGCGGTTGAGCTATCTTGGAGAAATTCTCGATGAACCTGCGGTAATAGCCCGCCAATCCCAAAAATTGTCGGATCTCAGTCGGCGTCTTGGGAGTTTCCTAGTTCTTTATCGCTTCAATCTTTGTGGGATCCACATGAATACCATTCTCGTTTACCACATGACCGAGGAACTGTACTTCGCGAATCCAAAATTCGTACTTCAAGAACTTAGCGTAGAGCTTTTCCTTATTTAATAGCTCCAACATGGATCTAAGATGCTGCTCGTGCTCTTCCTTTGTCCGCGAATAAATCAGAATATCGTCGATAAATACAATCACAAATTTATCGAGATATGGCTTGCATACACGATTCATCAAATTCATAAACACTGCTGGCGCGTTTGCCAATCCGAATGGCATCACGAGGAACTCGTAGTGTCCATAACGAGTTCTGAATGCAGTTTTCGGTATGTTCTCCTCTTGGATCCTCAGCTGATGATAACCCGATCGAAGATCAATCTTGGAGTAGTAGCTCGATCCTTGCAATTGGTCAAATAAATCATCAATCCTCGGTAATAAATACCGATTCTTGATAGTTAACTTGTTCAGCTCCCAATAGTCAATGTACATTCGAAAGCTACCATCCTTATTCTTAACGAATAGCACTGGAGCTCCCCAAGGCGAGAAGCACGGCCTTATAAATCCCTTGTCCAATAACTCCTGAAGCTGCATGGATAAATCTTGCATCTCGGATGGCGCAAGTCGATAAGGTGCCTTGGCTACAGGCCCGGCGCCTGTAACCAAGTCAATGTGGAACTCGACTTGTCTTTGTGGAGGTAATCCTGGCAAGTCTTCGGGGAAGACCTCAAGATATTCCCTTACCATAGGGATATCTTCAAGATTCGGCTCTTCGGCTTCCTTATCCACTACATGAGCTAAGAAGGCAACACATCCCTTCCGTAGAAACTTCTGCGCTTTCATACAATTGATGATCCACAAGGGCGTATCATGCTTCTCTCCATGAATCACGATCGTCTCCTCATTCGCCATCAGAATGCGAATGATCTTCTCATGACAAACTATCTCCGCACGGTTGCTATATAACCAATCCATCCCGACCACGACATCGAAGCTTCCCAAATCAACTGGCAGAAAATCTATCGAAAACTCACGCTCTCCAAGCTCCATAATACAACCTCTAATTACCTCATTAGCTTCTACTAGATTTCCATTAGCCAGCTCTATCGAATACGGGACGTCTAACTTATTCGCAACTAAACCAAGTATATTCTTAAAGTCTAGGGATACGAAGCTAAAATCGGCACCAGTATCAAACAGCACAGATGCATAACGTTTATTAATTGGGAACGTACCACTAACCACGTTTGGATCCTGGCGTGCTTCCCTAGCTCCGATGTTAAACACCCTTCCACGAGCTTGGTTGTTCTTTGGGCAGTCTTTCTTGAAGTGCCCCAAATCGTCGTAACCATAACATCCTTGGCCGCGTCCGTTCCCATTACCACCCTGGTTATTGTTATTATTTCCTCCACGATTTCCATTTCCCGCTTGGTTCCCATTTCCATTCCTATTCCCATTACCTCCTTCATTGTTATTTCCTCCCTGGTTTCTGTTTCCATATCCATTCCCACCACGGTTACCATTACCACCCTGATTCCCATTTTCGCGCCCTGCACCATACCAGCAAGTATCCTTAGAGTGTCCAATCTTTCCATAATTTTCACACTTATGGTTCCTGCATGGACCGGTGTGATGGTACTGACATCTATCACACTTGGGTAAGAATCCTGCATACCCTCTTCTCTTATTTTCAGCATTCCCAGCGCCAGTCTGTGCCTTAGTTGGCCGATTGGTGTCTCTGTGCATGTTGGAATTGTTGTTGTTGTTCGTTCGTGTGCCCTTCTTGAAGTTAGTAAACTTCCTTTTGTTATCCCCTGATGACTCCACATGAGTCTCCTTCTTTTTCGTTTCAGAAATCAAAAACTTTCCCAACCGAACTGCTTCCTCCGTAAGCGCCACACTTAGGTCAATAGCTTCAGAAATAGTTGGAGACTTGGAAGCTGTCACCATGCTCAGAATCTGAGGTGCCAATCCCCAGATAAAACGCTAAATCCTTTTAAACTCTGTCTCCACCAGATAAGGAACAACTCTCGACAAATCGTGAAAGCGCTGAATATACTCAGCCACCTTCGGACCATCCAATTTTAAATTCCAGAATTCCGTCTCCAACTTCTGAATCTCCGCTCGGGAGCAGTACTTTTTGCGCATCAACTCCTTCAGTTCATCCCATGTCAATGCGTACGCAGCAGCTTCACCCAAAGTCTGAACTTGGAGGTTCCACCACGAAAGCGCTCCATCTAGAAACAACCCAGAAATATACGTAACTCTTTGTTCTGGAGCACATTTACTCATTCTTAATATAGAGTCAATTTTCTCCACCCAGCGTACGAAAGCGACAGCACCCCCAGTGCCATCAAAATTAAGGGGCTTGCAGTCCAAGAATTATTTGTAGGTACAGCCTGTAACACAAGCAGCACCATTCACAGTAAGCATTAGCAAAGCACAATTGGAAATATCCAAACGAGTTGTAATGTGTCTTAGGTGACTTAACATTACCGATTGGGGGGTTATTCCCAGAGGTACCACCGATGTGTTCGGAGCGGAGTGCCTCGTGCTGAGCGATGGCTTGTGAGATGCGCTCTTGCAACTCCGCCTCTGTCCTGGGCAGAGGGTTGTTGGTATCGGTATTTCTTCGAGGTGGCATCCTTCTTCTAGTAAGGAGATTCTGATGGGGTAGGCCTTATTTGTTAAATAAATAAATAGTTGTCTAGGAGTCGTATGTACATATATATATATATAAGCAGTCATCATAGCAAGCAACCATGCAACAACATAATCATAGCATGAACATGTAAACCAACCATGTATTTAATGAGAACACGACTATTGAGCTTTCATTAATGACCAACCACAAGTTACATTGTTTTCACATTGTATCATACCAAAAGAGACATAGGGTCACACTACCCTTGTCAGGTAAGTCTGTCAATATACAAAATAATATAGTCAAAAAGTGGTCTTCCATTCTTCATAATCTCGGCACAATTGTAGCGTTCTCACCAAAAGTAGTGCATCTGCATAAAACCAAAAACCTACGATGCTGATGGCGGAGGAGGAGGAGGGAAAAAGAGTAAGCTGTGAACATGGGCGAGCTCCTCCTCGAGCTCATGGACTCTGCGAATCAAAAAGCTAATCTGCTGCTCGACGGTGAGAAAGCGGGCATCAAAACCCGGTATAAATGTGGGACCAGCAGGTGGAGGTACAAAAGGGGCTGATGATGAGGGTGGAGGAGCAAAAGTAGAATGAAAATGGAAAGGTGACCGTCTAGCACCCTCATCGAACTCCAGCTCGAGAACTCGGCGACTCAAAATCTCGAACTGTAACTGTAAAGACAAAAGTAACTCATCACGGGTGTAGCCTCCATAATGAGAGGGGTGATAAGGGTTGGAAATAGGCATGGTATTTGGAGGGAACCACCGAAATGGCTCATCAAGCAATGCAGATGTAAATGGAGTGCAAGGTGTGGTCTGTGGGATCAGAGGGAAATCAGCTGAAGCAAACGGACCAAAACTCGGGGGCTGTCCCGAGGTGCCTTCCCCTGGTCTGGGAGCGGGGATCTCCTGTAGAAATACAATTAGGAGATCAGTACGATGAACATCAGACACAAACGGAGGTGGGGGAGCAACACTGAACGGTGGGGGCTGTGGTACATATGGATCAACAAGTGGGAGATCAAGTGGTGCGGAAATCGGCTCTGGGATAAGTGGTACAACATCAGGCAAACCAAACGGAACTGGGTCTGGATCAGGAATATGCTCTGGGACGTGAGGGAGTGTAGGGGCTCGAACGGGGGATGACGGTGCAGCAGACATCGCAGCGTCGTCATCTGAATCAGCGGTATGAAGCTGAAGTCCCGCAGCTTGCAGGGCTGATGAAGTTACAGACTCAAAGGAGTCTGCAACAGAATGTGAGCTTGAATCGGAAGATATCTAGATAACAGGGATAGCAGGAGGGGGTACATCCAACACAACAACATCGTCAACCTCTCCATCACCCTGAGCATCCGCTGGGGGACCATCCAAAAATAAGTCAACGTCATCGCCAAAAAGGTCATCGAATGGACAATCCTCAGGGGGAATGACCACGAGGGGAACTGGATCAAGAATGGGTGCAACAATATGCTCACCATCTGGGTGACCGATGATGAGGTGATCATGAATAGGAGCGGGAAGGGCAAAAATGTCCTCAACAGGAATGCCATCAGCTATAGGTGCGTCATCTCCAAGGTCCGGTAATGGGAAGGGCTGAAAGTCATCCTCGTCATCGGACAACATGTCTGGATCACTCTCAGTATCCGATGTGAAAATCTCCAGCTCTGGCACGATCTCATCGTCTGAAATGACGGCCATAGGGTCGTGAGCGTCAGACAATCCGCTCTCAGAGGAAGACACAGGTACCTGTAACATAATAAGCATGGCATATGCACATATGTTAACCATTAACACTCGGTGTATGTGAACAAAGACAATCATCACTTAATCACGCATTCACGTTATCCTACGAGAGACTTTTTCTATCTTAACTAGTCTAACCCTTGTAAATTAAACCACCAACTGTGACCTTGCTTGTGTTTCTTATCTTTCCTTTGTGAAATGTTTGTTCCATGGATCTTGGCGTTTTGAAAATGCAATGAAAAATATTTTGTAAAAATATTTTCGTGAGAGAGCCCTAATGATTGTAGTCTAAACTCGAGAAGGAATCCTAGTTCGCTACAATCAAAGCTCTGATACCAAACTATCACACCCTGACTTTTGTGAAAGCGTATGATGTTTAACTTGCTTAATATAATTGCATTCAATTATAACAAACAACTATATGATTAAACCATGATGTTCATCCATTGACTACGATTCAAAATATTATAAACCACATTGTTTTTAGTACCAACCAAGACTTCAAGTTTAGATTACAAACCAACCAAATGTTTGAAGTTCCATAAAGGACTTTGACAAAAGACATAAATAAAACCAAGACTTTGACTTGTATGTCTTATCTAAGATAAAACATCCAAGTCAAACCCTACAAAAGAGCGGATGACATCATTTATTGTAGACACATCTTGAAAACTTTCAACCTTCGCCAGATCCATCAATTTCCTGAAATACATGTAACTTGAAAACATCAACAAAAGTTGAGCGAGTTCATGTGTTTAGTATGTGAGCTCGTAATAACTTGTAAACATTTGAGAGATTTCCTTTGATGACCGGTATGAAAGCGTCTATGAACAGATCATTAATGTTTTGCAAGGACATTAATATGTGTGGTGTGTAGGAAGTGCTCAAACCTAGCGGATTTCCTCCGGTCCATCCGGCGGGAACGACATAGTCACCACATGCGGCCACACAAGGACCCATGGGTGGGGCTCGCTACACCCAGATAGATATACCACTCATGCCCCTCGGTCTTAAACTAGATTAATGGCACTTAAGAGAGATACTACATCATCCACGTGATCTAACAGTTCATTCCTTAGCTAAACCATACCAATGAAACAATTGAACATTTGAAACATTGAAACATGTATTTCACCCCCGAAGTTATAAACCGAAAACAGTTAAAGAAAAGGGGGACATGAACTCACAATCTTACGTCTTGTAATCCGATGTAACTCAAAGATCCTATCCCGAAGTCGTGCAACTACCTACACACGTGCTACGTTTTATTAGACGGCTAGGTCGTGCCACGGCTTTTAGTCTTAATTGTTATGACTTAGCATCTTTGAGCTACGTTTTTGATGTACTAAATGTTATTCCAAAGTATATAATTAGTTGTTAAAATAATAATATTTAACTTAAATTATATTTATTAATTTTTGGAATATTTGTTAAAATAATATATTTTAACTTATTTGTTTAGTAATCCTTCATGAATATTTCCCAAGGATGGGTATACTTATAATTGTATTTTAGTCTTGGGTATTTTTGCCAAGTATTAGTGGCGTATTCCGGTGTGTATTTGTACGTACGAGGATACGTATTTTTGTCGTATTTATTAAGTATTCTTATACTTAATCTTCGTATTTAAATTTTTCGGAATATTATTTTTAACCAACAAAAATCACCAATTTACATTCTTAACATATATTTATTTTAAGGAAACTTTTATAGAAATTATTTATAGACTTTTCTTGGCAAAAATAATTATATTTTCATATAAACCTCAAAAATAATATATTTTCAAGATTATCTTAGAAAATATTTATAAATCCATTTTTCACCCAAAATAATATATCCTCAATTTCTTTAAGAAAATATTTATTTTCTTCAAAAATAATATATCTTCAAGTAGTTCAAGAAAATATATATATTTTATTTCACTTAAAAATATATATTTTCTTCTTGACAAAATATGATATATCTTTGTAATACTTATGAAAATCATATTTTTCGTTTCCTTTGTTTCCAAAATACCGTTTCACCCATTTGTCAAAATATAAATCTATTTCCGGAATATATATAAGTGTAGTCCATATGTCCGTGTTCGGTTTGTCCAGTATTCGGGTATAAATTATATATTCATTTTCTTGGAAATTTTGGTATTATTTTGTATTATAAATTTTTGGTATTTTGGTAAGTTATATTATTTTCAAGTCCTAAAATAATATAACTAATACGCATAATATACAAGTAGCACACAAGTGTGACATCTAAATATATACTTAGTGACTTTTATTTATCAAAATCAACCTTCAATATTTGTAATTTTTGTAACAAAAATTATGGCAAATTTTATATGAAAAATTATGGTTAAAGTTCACTTATAAACACTTGTTCAAAAATATTTTTCTAAGTGTTTAAATTCTAGAAAATTTTTGCCATAGTTTTCCCTTAAAAATGGAAATCATTTTTGTAATCATCCATTTACAAGACTTTATACATGTATCCATCATCATCTTACACAAAAACAACTTCATTCTTCAAGTTCATGTTCACATAAAGGATGATCATTTTGATTTTTCACAAGATTCATCCTCTCACTTGCTAGATCATGTGTTTAATCACAATCTAGCAAGCTTCTTATGATGATCAACATCATAATCACAAGAAATCCATCATCAAGATTCACACATACACTAAAACAACATAGATTCTTATGATTTTAAGCTTTATGTTAGAGTTCATCTTCTTGTTTCTTTATGATCTTTATGTTTAGCAACTTACATAATCTTTTAACCATCATTATGAGAAGTAAAAACAAGTTACAAGAGGCTTACTACTAGCACAAGGGCTAGGGAAGAACTCAAGATGATGAAGATGATAAACAAGGGTAAAAGCTCTAGGAAGTGGTCCTTCAAGCTCCAATGGCTCCAAGCTCCTTAACTTAGCTTCTTGCACCTTAGAATCACCTTGGATTGGAAGAGATTGAAATGAAAATGGTGGTGGTGTGGGTGGTGGTTCATGGCCGAGAGAGGAAGAGAGGGAGGAGAGTGAAGTTGTGAAGTGTTGTGAATGAAAGAGAATGAAGTCACTTGTGGGTAATTTAAACTTGTTTCCAACATAAGCTTAACCTTGCGTTAATATGTTTCTAAAGGTAAGAACATATCTATTAAACAATTCAACAAAAATCCATGGGTGGGTCCACCGATGGTGACCATCCAAACAAGGGGGGGTATGGTTGAGTTGTGATGGTAAGTTGAATGATTTAGTTAGATTCTAAGTGTTAAGTTTAGTGTTATAAGTGTTATGTGATTATAAGATGCATTATGATGTTCGGTGACCATAACTAGCTCGGAAATGATAAAACAATGCTTCTAGTGAAAATTTGGTGTTTCGGGTAGTGTCCGATTGTTCGGTTGGTTACCGGTTCGTTAAGGTGCTAAATTACGCAGTTTAGTGTGCTTTATGTCCCCTTTTGTGACAGTTTTGATTCCCGACACCTAGGAAGGTATTCTGGACCATTAAACCATAATTCTGCATTGTATTATGTTGTTCAAATACTGATTTTTGCTGAAAATTGCAGAATTTTGCAGTTTGTGTGAGTTTTAGGCACTTTCCGGCACTTAAATTATTACTAGGAAGGCAGTTTTATGATCCTTACTTTCCTACACACTATACTAGTGTAACTCTTGGTTTCGGGCTCATTATGTGTCTTAACATCATGTCTGTCTGAGTACTGAACTCCCGTCAGTACTTCTAGTTTGCCTGATAACTGTACCAACTTTGTTTCGTGCATCATCTGAATCATAATGTGTTGCATGCAATAATGGTAAGTAATTATGCAACATGGAATACACTTGTATGTAAATGACAGATATCAGAAATCATTCATGCCATTAATTCAAATAAAGCACAGTTATTAAAGCATAAATTACTGTTTAATATGTACGGAATTACACGGAAAATTGACAGTTGTCACATATTAATATTATAATAGTTTATTATTATATTTGTCTTTTTTAATCATATTTTTTAATCATTTATTTTCTATATTTTTTTAATAATTTATGTTGATTAACTTCTTTTTTTTTTTTTTTTTCTAAACTATGAGGGTGTTTGGCAAAGACATATTGACTTATTAGCTTTTTTTTAAAAAAAAAAGCCAATAAGATAATAAGTCATATTCAAAAGACACAATTTGGGGCTTTTCCAAATGACTTATCTACTTATTTGCTCTAGTAAGTTAATAAGTCATTTCCAAACTCAATCCCAAACGCCTGCTAAGCACGTTTTTTTTTCTTTCTAAATCACATTTCCTTTGTCATTTAATTTGATATTTATTTAACAACTTTCGTTCGTAAACTTCCTTTTTAAAACTAAGAACGTAATTGTGCTTATATTTTTTCACCCGACATTTTGACATAAATTTTGCTAAATATGATGTTGCATTCAAAGTAGATTTTTTTTTAGAATCAAATTTCTTTATCATTTAATTTCTTATGATGATATATAGTTTTTTTATTTTTTTAATTATTTTATTACTATAATAGTTTATTATTATATTTATATTTTAAATCATATTTCTTTTATCATTTAATTTCATATTTCCTTTATCATTTTGTTTGATATTTCTTTAATAACTTACCTATATTAACCTTTTTTAAAAAACTTAAGTACATAATTGTGCTTAATTCTTTTCATTTGATATTTCGTTATAAATTTAGTTAAAAACGAAGTTGTATTCAAAGTAAAATTTTAAAATAATATTTTCTTTATCATTTAATTTGATATTTTTTAATAATCACTATCGTTAACTTTCTCTAAAAACCTAAGTACGTAGTGGTGCTTAATTTTTTTCACTTGTCATTCAGGTATATTTTTTTTAAAACGAATTTGTGTTCAAAGTAGAGTGTTTATTTGATATCGTTTTTACGGGACAATAATGAAATGAATCAATTATGATGGTTTAACTTTTTAAGAATAACATTTATTTTTAAATAACATTTGTTTTAAATTATTATATTTGTTTTGTTTCGTCGCAACGCGCGACATCAACAAATCTAGTCAACAAAACCTAATAGTTAAAACCGATATAGAATAACACATTAGCCGATCCTCCACTACATAAGTTACATCTCCTCTTCCCCCAATGCTCTTCGTCCCTTAGGGTGAAAAGTGTGCACCCCTCATGAGGTGGGGGAAATTTCTATCCACCAATCATATATTGTCATGTCATTTCTTCTCTGTAACTCTCCTCTTGCTAAAAAAACATAAGGGGTGCACCCCTTATGAGATGTAGGGAAAATATTTTTTTTCCTTTTTTTAAAACTATTTAATTAATAAATGAAACATATTTTTACCAACATAAAAGTATATTAAATTAAAAAAACATTACATTAAATAAAAAATAAAATTTAAAAGAAAACATTACATTAATTAAAAATACTTAAATTAAACTAGATTAAACCAACTAAAATTACTACTCTTCGTCAGATTCCAACAATAGATGGGGTAAATCCATTCTTCCGAGATGCTTAACGAGATCACCTTTTAGTCTCCAATGCGTATCTTCATCCATAAGCTCGTTTAACACACTGTCATCGAGGGCGGGCTCTACTGGCTGATCCCGAATGTGTACCGGTGCTATAGCAATTCCGTCTTCTTTTAAAATCATGTTATGTAAAATGATACGCGTATACACAACGTACCTAATTTTTTTCACACTCCTAGCATGCATTGGCCGATTCTTTTAAAATCATGTTATGTAAAATATCTTCGTTGTATTTCGAGTCCTCGACAAAATAATCCGCCATAAGGGTTTCGTGGCCACTCTCACGATCACGACGAACATAACGTTTTTTTACTAGATGTGCCCGTGTCTTGTAGCTCGGCTTCATCGATGAGATTTTGGAAAAAAAATATGCTACTATCGGATGAATCACTACTATCAGGTCAGAAAATTAATGGTATTTCTTCTACCATTTTTTAATTAAAATAAGGGTATAGATTTTTAGTTTTAGGAGAAATGAAGGAATATGTTGGTGTGAATTTGTTTAAAAGGGGTTGGGTTTGTATAGTTTTTTTTAATTAAAAAAAAAAACTGTTTTTTAACTAATGGCTATATAGCCGTTGAACATCAAACATCCTCTCTCCAACGTTCATATTCCATGTGGTGAACTTCCATCAATTTCAAACACCCTAACGCGGTGAAAACTGTTGACGGGAGTGTGCCCTCACGGCAAACCAACACCCCGCATCACTCCCCGCATACACCCCGTATACCCTTAACATACAAGCAAATGGAGCCATGTGATTGCGGTTGCAAGTGGCCGCTTGAGTGATAAGCAAGCAATCCCACCAAGTGGTCTCCAAAAACGTGTGCTATTAAAATACTATGTTCCAACGGATAAGAACATTTGACCATTTCACAAAGTCAAACATCCTCATCAACCTTCCTCGTTTCTACTTATAATCAATATATAGTTGTCAAACACATTACCACTAACCCAACTTTCTATATAAACTCAACAACCAAGTAAAGTCACCATATCACAACAATAACTATTACCTATGATTCTCCAATTAAGTAGACTTGGGTTTTCCCATCATCATCATCATCATCATCATCACCATCCCGGCCGCCACCGCAATATGTCGCAAGCCGGTTTAACATCCTTACAAGCTTTCCGATCACTAGTTTCCGAAAACTTAAACCGGGCATTAGAAAGTTTGAAACTTGGATCAGAATTCTTGTCATTAACATGGATCCACCAGTGTTTCCAAATGGTACCCATGATAAACAATGCTTTTGCAAAGTTGATGGTGGAGATAGATTATCCAGTGACAAGTTGGGAAGATTGTTCCATTGATGAGTATCTTGATTACACCATTAACTTGTTAGACCTTATGAATTATATTAGTTCTTCTATTGCTCATGTCAATCAAGCTCGTGTTTCGCTTACGCATGCTTTAAGTCTCATGGAAAGATCTCCAGCTCTTGCTATAGAGCGTATGAATGAGATCAAGACACATGATCATTCCATCATGGAGTTTAAAGATACTAGATGTGATGTAGACAGGAAGCGGAACGAAAACGCATGCATATTTCATGAAGCTATGATGGTTTTGAAAAGTACTGGATTTTGGGTGTGTGGGGCGGTGCTATCGGGATTAAAGAGTGAAGTTGATCCGATTATTAAGATTATGGGAAACTCGGTGTTGGTGGATCCTTCGTTGATGGCTTTGGATTCTGTCTTCAGGAAGAAATATATGGAGGAAGGGGGGATTGTGAAGGAAGTTGAAGGAGTGAATGAGAGTGTTCGTATGATTATTTCGAGTGGAATTCATGATTGTGATGGTGGAATGGAATTGAAGAGAAGATTGGAGGTGGTTGGGAATGGATTGAAGAGTTTAAAAGAGGAAGAAGAATGTCTTTTTGCAAGTGTAATGGCTGCTAGGAATGAAGTGGTAGAGACACTTAGAAGGAATAACAAGTAGTAATCATGTTTCGACTTCTTTGTATGTGTATATTATATATGTCAATGTTTTCTGTATATGGATTGAAAATTGTTGTAAAATATATACTCCTTAAATTCTCAGAAATTGTCTTTGTGTTTGTGAACTGATTTAGTGAGTATGAATAATATATCTACGGTTTTGTATATGGATCATTCATTCTCCTTTTATTGTTCTTCTTAGTGAGACTAGTAGGTTGGCCCACGCGATACGATGGGTGTCACCGAGGCTCTTTAGAACACAATCTAACCCGACTTGCCTTAAACACTGATTATATTTGGTTGTTGTTGTTTTAAGTACTTAGTAATAGTGGGAATCCCGCGCGATGCTAGACATCGACATTTTAAAATCCTGATGAACTCGGTTTCTTTGCGTTTTGGCAGAAGCTTCATGCCCGTATTTGAGCGAAAACAGTGTTTACAATAATGCATTTGCAAGTACAGACTATTATTAGTGGTAAACACCCTCGCTTTGCGACGCGGTTTTGTACGTGTTTGTTTGAACTGTAAATACGATTTGCCAAATATGAACCGTTGGAGTGTCAAATGATTATACAATCAAGGGTGCACATAAGACGGTTCAACCAGGCAAAACCAAAAAAAAAAAAAGCGAGCACAACACGGTCGAATTATCAAGCTGATTTTAGATGCATGTGAAACCGAAACCGAATGGAAAAAATCAGTTGCCAAAAGTAAACAATTACTAATCATTCAAACATAACATAGTGGAAATAAAGATAGAGAAATAAGCTGGCAAATTCTCCTAAACAAGGATAAGAAGAATGAGGGGCCTGTAGCTCCTCACTTTGCTTTGCACCAGGTGCTTAAATTTCATTAGACCCATCCTGTTGCATCCAAAATAAATTTTGTTCAAACTATTGTGTTAAAAATGATCACAAATATATATTATAAGAAACATAGTATAATATTTTGAATATAGGTTGGATGAATTAGTATTACATTATGGAACCTTTTAACCCTTTTTCTTTTAGATAGGGATGTAAACGAGGGCCGAGCCGAGTGGGCACACCAAAGGTCAAGCTTGGCTAGTTTAAGTTCAGAGAACTCGAGCTAGGGTATTTCATGCTCTATGTCTTTAACTTTGAGCTCGGCTTGTGAGTAGGTTCAAAAACTTGAACTCGGCTCATTTATCGTTGTTTAACGAATGAATTTAACAGTATATTTATATTCACATCTAAATTTCATACGTTTTATAGTTATAATTATATATATCACACACACTATGTAAATATGTTTATTACAAATTAAACAAAAAAAATCCTAAATTTAAATAAATAATGGGGTCCTTTAGATTCTTGAACCTAACCAATCTATAAGTCGAATTTGAATTCGTTAAATGAACTCTAATATGAGCTCAAGCTTAGTTTATGATTAGCTCTATTCGAGGTTTAACGCCTCAGCTTATTTACACTCTACTTTAGTTTAAGAGTAAACTCCCATTTTGGTCCCTGTGGTTTGTCTAGTTTTGCTATTTTAGTCCAAATCTCAAACTTTTTAAATTTGGGTCCCTATGGTTTCGGTTTTGTTGTCATTTTAGTCCAAAAGTTAAATTTGGCCAGATTCCTCAACTTAAACCCTTAAGTTTTGTCCTTTTGCACAGGGGCAAAATGGTCATTTTGTCATTAATATATATCACAAATTTCTAATTAAAATAATAAAATAAAATTCATCAATGACCTGTGCACATATGAACTGCAGATTCACTCCTCACCATCATAAATAATTCCCACATCAAATTTGTAGATTTACATCTGAAACACATCTATCAAGCTTCTGATCTTCAATACTTACATAATTCAAGCTACCCAAATCAATTAACACAAAACATAAAACCCTAACCCATATGATACCCAAAATTCAAACACAAACACAACCTCTGCAACCCCACATGAGTGTTCTTCGTTCTTCAAGATCTCATTCCATTACACTTCAAATCAAAAGTCAAATACAAGATAAAGGCCTAATGATGCTACTACCTGATTTTGACGATTGTTGATTTTTCATAAACTGTTTTTTCGCTAGGTTTTCTTATCGGAACGATGCCGTTTTGTTCAGATTCCGACTCGGAATCTCACATCAGCGATTGCTTGTGCAGAGGTGATGGCCGCTATGAAACGTACGGTGACGATTGCTGCAGATGAGGTGGATGAAGATGAATATGATGATGAGATGTAGGAGTAGACGGAGATCGGTGAGGTGGCGATGACGATGACGTGTCTCCGGCGACTCTACCACGGCCACTACAGTGGTTCTTCCATTTTAGATGTGGTACATGTGAAGATGAAGATGAAATCAGATGATAATCAACGCTATGATATTAACTGAAAGTGGTGGTCGGATGGTGGTGATGGTTGTGGTGGTAGAACTGAAAGTGGTGGTCGGATGGTGGTGATGGTTATGGTGGTAGAGATGGTGGTAGTTGGTGAGGCAGGTGGTTGTGTGCGTGGATTAGGGTTTAATTTGGGGGAGGAAGATGATCTCTCATGTTTATAAGGTCATTAATTTTATTTTATTATTTTAATTAGAAATTTGTTATGATAAAACTTGCAAAGACCAAAATGCCCTTCACTAAAGGACAAAAAAACATGTTTTTTATGAAAAATCTGAGCTGACTTTGCTTTTGGACTAAAATGGCAACAAAAACGAAACCACAGGGACCCAGATTTAAAAAGTTTGAGATTTGGACTAAAATGGCAAAACTGGCCAAACCACAGGGACCAAAATGGCAGTTTACTCTTAGTTTAATTTTGTTTTATTTAACGTGTTAGAGATATAACGTTCCCGGTTTCACATATTAATAAGCAAATGGGTCAGAATTTAGAAACATAGAAAAAACAAGAGTGAATTGCAAATTTTGTCCTTTATCTTTATACCCTTTTGCAGGCGGTGTCCTTTATCTTTAAAATTGACGAGTTTTGTACTTTATATTTTAAAATCCTACACGTTATATCCTTTGAGCCAAACTCAGTTAATTTTTTCTGTTAAATCTGATCACTCAAGGGCAATTTAGTCTTTTTACCAATTACTTTAAAATATGTTAATAAATAAAACAAAAACAAATTTAAAAATAATACAATATGTGTATATACATTTATATATAAAGAAACAACACCCTCTCTCTAGCTCTCTCTTTCTCTCTACCTCTCTCCAGCCACCACCAACAACCACCTCCGACCACCACCCTCAACCACCTCCGATCCCCTCTACTTCTCTCAACCGTCGCCGCCAACCATCACCACCACCCACTAACCAAATCATCTCATTTGAACAAATAAAAAATCCCCAAATCCCCAATCTTTTATTCCCACTCCAGTTCATTCCCAATCCATCTATATAATGCTTTCTGTATCCAACTATTCAGATTACTACAAAAAGCAGAGCTACATAAATCCACAACACCCTCTAAACTCTCTTAAATTCACTCTGTTTAAATCAGAATTTCTCAACATCGGCATTGAACCGATTTGTTCCAGAACTCATGTTTGTTGACAGATCTAGATCCGCGATCCGGTAGATTTCACCGATTGACGCTGGAATTTCTCTGGAGAGTCCATTTCTCTGGTGAGTCCATTTTGGTTCAGTAACGCTCTGCATATTCAGATGTAGTTGCAAGTTATTGAGTGTGTGATTTCTGAATTAGTTTTTGGTGTAGTTCGGTAGTTTAGAGATGGTTGGGATTAGGATAATGGATTCTGAGTTTATTTAACAAAAACATTACTGAATAGTGAATGCTAATTTAGTTTTATTCTTACTTGTTGATTGAGCAGGGTTCGCATAAATATACAGGATTTGTTGAGGATTGTTGTTGTGATTATGAGACAGTTGATAGTGTTAATGAAGTTTTACATCCATTGTTACAGGAACTGGTTAAAACTCCTTTCTTCAGAATTCAGATACTTCAAGGTATTCTTTGAATTGGTATATGCTGTTGAGTAGAATATTTTTAATCAAATAAGTGTTCTTAAAATAAAGCTCATGTGTGGCTATGCTATATCATCATTTTTTAGGGCTTGCTGAATTGAAGACTGCAGAGGTTTTTTGAGAGAGAGAGAGAAGAGAGAGAAGACGAGAGAGAGAAAGGGTGAGATTTGTTTAATTAAATACTAGGTTATAACCCCGTGTATTACACGGGTCGAATAAATGAATTTTAAATACTAAATAATAAAACAATATATCTTTAAAACTTCTTTTATTGCACGGGTTGAATAAATATAATTTTATATATTAAATAATAAAAAGTTATATCTATAACAACCATATTGTACGGGTTGAATAAATATAATTTTATATACCAAATAAAAAAGTTATATCTTTAAAACCGTTTGTTTTACACGAGTTGAATAAATGTAATATTGTTTACCAAATAACAAAATAATAGATCTTTAAGAAACCTCATTTATTACACGGGTTAAATAAATGTAATTTTATATACCAAGTAATAAAAAAGTTACATCTTTAAAAATATGTGTATTACACGGGTTGAATAAATGTAATTTCCGTTACTAAATAATAAAAAATATCCTTAAAAAAAACCCGTGAAATGTAATTTCCGTTACTAAATAATAAAAAAATATATATATCCTTAAAAAAACTCCGTGTATTGTACGAATTGAATAAATCTAATTTTATATATCAAATAATAAAAAGTTATATCTTATAAAACCTCATCTATTACACAGGTCGAATAAATATAATTTTGTATAGTAAATAATAAAAAATGTATATCTATAAAAAACCACGTGTATTACACGGGTTTAATAAATCTAATTTTATATACCAATAATAAAAAAGTCATATATTTCAATATACTAATGTATAATACTCGGTACGCGATGGATATGGTGATTGTGAAGATGGTTCTCGAAAAGAAGATATATTATTCAAGAAGCAAATCAATATCTAGTTGAGTGGTAAAATGTTGGTACCAATTCCGATAAATTGATTTACAAATTATGTAATAAAATTGATGTAGTAATTTTTTTAGTAATGAAAATAAAAATATTTCATATATTAATACAAAGTTTGGTTTTCGTGATAAATAATTTGTTTTATTTAAAAATATCTTAAATTAACAATTTAAATTTTAGAATCATATTTTATTAGAAAAATAGAAGAATGGTATTCAAAATTTAAAGTACGATGAAATTTAATATTAGTTCATTATTCATTTATTTATTTAATTAATATAAGATAAGTTTGAAAATGAGGCGAGAAAATCATAAAATAAAATAAAATAAAAAGATTTTGGGGTCCAAAAGGGTTAGAAAAAAAGACGTTGAGGGCTCAGATGTTAAAAAATTCCTTTTTGGGCTAAAAGGGTAAAAGTGATATAACCACATGGGCCAAAATCGTAATTTACTCTAATATCAAATTAGATAACTAAGTTTGAATTTGAAGTAAATAGATAAATATAAAAGTAATAATTAAACTAAATAATATTTAGTAGGAGAATTATCTATAATTAATTAGAAGAGATTAAATTAAAATTATAATTATCCATAAGACATGGCCATGGCCTAATATGATGACAAGTGTCCCAAAGTTGGTTTCTTTTATTATATGTATAGATTTGTTTTATTTAAAAATATCTTAAACTAACAATTTAAATTTTAGAATCATATTTTATTAGAAAAATAGAATAATGGTATTCAAAATTTAAAGTACGATTAAATTTAATATTAGTTCATTATTCATTTATTTATTTAATTAATATAAGATAAGTTTGGAAATGAGGCGAGAAAATCATAAAAAAAAAAAAAAAGATTTTAGGGTTAGAAAAAAAGACGTTGAGGACTCAGATGTTAAAAAATTCCTTTTTGGGCTAAAAGGGTAAAAGTGATATAACCACATGGGTTAAAATCGTAATTTACTCTAATATCAAATTAGATAACTAAGTTTGAATTTGAAGTAAATAGATAAATATAAAAGTAATAATTAAACTAAATAATATTTAGTAGGAGAATTATATGTTTCTAAAGGCACATGTGTTTGTTTTGAAAATCCAAATTTTAAACATTGTTTTGTGTTCGTATTTTTCATTTATATGGTTTTTCATCATGAATTTAACAAAAAAAAAATAAGCCTGGTTTTAATGAAAGTCTGTGCATTGGTGACATATTGTCTTTACAATATGTTTGGAACAGTGTTGGTTTGGAATATATTGGTTTGGAACTAAATGATGTATTAGATAATATATTTTTAATTACTGTGTTTTCTGTGTTAGTGAAATTAAAGATTTTTTGTGGGTTCGTTATGCTTCTCTTGTGTCTAAAGTTAATCAGGGAAAATGTGTTTAATGTATTCTTAAGTATAATGCGAATGTGAATTTATTAAATAATTTCACATCATATTTTACATATAAACGTAAGCTTACATTCAATGTTTACGATATACCCGCGTCCATCGGACGGGTGTACCGCTAGTAATTAATTAGAAGAGATTAAATTAAAATTATAATTATCCATAAGACATGGCCTAATATGATGACAAGTGTCCCAAAGTTGGTTTCTTTTATTATATGTATAGATTATTATTTATTTTTACAAAGTAGTCCTTGTATATAACTTTTTTACACAATAACCCCTGAAAAGGTGAAAAGACAAGGATACCCTCATGTGCAAGGCACATGACAATAGTTAACTGAAAAAACTAACTAGGTTAGGCCTAAAGGACATAACGTGCAGGATTTTAAAACCTAAAGTACAAAACTCGTCAATTTTAAAGATAAAGAACACCGCCTGCAAAAGGGTATAAAGATAAAGGACAAAATTTGCAATTCACTCAAAAAACAAAACATGTACCTGCATATCAGAGGTCCACAAAGTGAGATTGTATTGAAGGAGTTGCGTGATTAAGGTGCTCTCTTTGTACGACTCCTCACCCAAGGTATCTAGCTCTGCAATTTCTTAATCAAAAGCCTGGAAAGAAGAGTATAAACAAGTGTGGTCTGGAGAGTTCAAAATTTCATAATAAAAGATAGACATTCAGAGCCAGACCGAGTTGAACCGGATGCGTGAGGGCAACTTCAGTGTTTGCAATATTCTGCAAATAATGAAACAGATCGAGGATAATTTCTACTATATTTTTTTCTAGCAACACATACATATTTATAACAAAATTTAGATTTTTTTATAACAAAATTTAAACTTATTATGACAAAAGTGTACCGGTTTGACACTAAGCCATTTGACCCGTTACCCAATTGCAGCATACTCAGCAATATACGGTGCTATAGAAAAATGCTTTTTCCTTATGATGGTTCATGAACAGTTGAAATGTGTTTTTCCAAACTGTCATACTGATTTTGTCCTCAACAGTCAACATACTGGATTTCAATTTACACAATTTATATAGTTACATTTTGAAGTTAGCTTCTAGCACTATGTATTATATGTAGGTCTGTAACAAACAATGCAACATCCATCATGATGACACAACCTTTGTAGCGCAACTTATGCATTTTAGTGATAAAAATCTGTAACAAACGTGAAAACAAGACATAGCTAAAAAAACTAAACAGCATCATTTGTGTGGGCGTGTCGCACCTTTTTTGTTAGTTCTTTAAAGTGTAGACATTGGGTCTTAACATGGCATGTTAGCTGTTGGATTTCCCGATATTGCATTTATGTATTGTAGCTTATCAAGATTATCATGTCATACCGTCTTAGCTTGCAAATTTTAAAAAGGGTAATAATCCAACCCAGATTCTTCAGTATGAACCCATTTCCAGTATCTCATCTCCGATCTGATCTTGTATTCCAGTTATTGACATTGCCTTAGTGGAGATGACAAGCAAACTCCTCCTGTAACTTTATCCAACCACACTTCCTGCACAATTACATATATCATACAGATGCATATTGCAAAAACACATTATCCAACACTTGACATGCAATCTAAAGCTGCTAAAATAGAAATAGTTAGTTAGTTACCACTTTCCTGCAAAAGCAATGAGAAAAAAACATTGATGGAAAACTAAAACCAAGCTCTAGGTTTGACGATGACTTGATGATCAAAAAGGAAAGTTGGCGTACTGGTTAACCCCCCCCCCCCCTCCTACCAATAAGTGGTCATGGGTTTAATCCTTGTGTAGCTTTTTTTGTTGGGGTTTGGATGGAGTTAAATTTTCTGGCATTAAAACGAATTCTGAGGTCATCGCCTCGGGTTTGAGAGTGAATATAAAGAAAAGCAAAGTATATGGGATTGGGGTTGGGGATGAGGTGGTGAATGATATGGCGAACCACTTAAAATGTCAAAAGGTAGAATTATTATTCAAGTATCTAGGGCTTAATATTGGGGGAAATATGAATCGAGTTGAAAGCTGGAAAGTAATTGTGGATAGATTTAACAATAAGTTGTCTTTATGGAAAGAAAAATATCTCTCTTTTGTCGGAAGAATCACCTTGATCAAGACCGTATTGGGTTCATTACCCACGAACTATCTATCATTATATAAGGCACCAGTGGGGGTGATAAATACTCTAGAAGGCATACGGAGGAGATTTTTATGGAGCGGGTCAAGTAATAATCGGAAAATCCAATGGGTAGCTTGGGATAAGGTTTTGAAGTCAAAAGAGAGTGCGGGTTTAGGAGTGGGCGGTATTAAAGAGCTCAATATGGGTTTAATAGCGAAGTGGTGGTGGCGATTTAAGTCATCGGGTGAACAGTTATGGGCTAAGGTAGTAGCAAGCATACATGGAGACACGGGGAGTAATAACTTAATTCCTCCAAAAAGGGCATCATCGGGGGTGTGGGTCAACATAACTTCGATTAATAAAGAGTTCTTGAAGGTCAATATTGACCTGAATGACATAATCAAATGTAAAATTGGCGATGGGAGCTTTGTACTATTCTAGAAAGAACACTGGATCCAAGGTGGTCTGTTAATGGACCGTTTTCCTGACGTATACCAGCTAGTGAGGAATAAGCAAGCTCGAGTCTCTAAATGTTATAAAGTTCCAAATCAAGTACCTATTTGGGATATAAATTGGAGGGCAGTTCTGTCTTCAACCCAGGAAAAGGAACAGGTGAATCAAATGTACGATCTGGCAGAGTATTCAGAAAGTAAACGATCAATGGGGGTGGGTATTGTTAGGATCTGAGTTTCTTATGATTGTGTTTTTGTTTTATAATTATGAAGATGAATGAGTAATTGTAGCGGAATTAAAATGGAAACAAAACTTTCACACACAATCAAATAGGAGAATTGCTTTCAACACACATGTTTAACAGAGAATCGAATGATTATATTTATTATAACAATTCAATTACACTTGCATGAATGCATACAATCTCCCCCTCAGCCTGAGCTCACAGAGAATGTTCGTACAGAATGACTTGTGATGAAAGAGCTAATAGAACAGTACAGGGTACTGTTCTATTTATAGTACCGAACAAACCACGGAAGCATCTTTGCTGACATCACCATGAAAGTGACATATAACCTCCTAACAACCTGTAACCACTGACCTATACAAAATACTGCTATTACAAACTACTGATTACAATACAATACAAAGACAAGCTAAACTACTGCTTCTCATTCCACTGTTATACTCCTAGCAGTGCTTTGTGTCTCCAGGAGTACTTGAACCATGACAGTAGATTGAGCATCAGTGCTTGCACTTCAACAGTCTTTAGGCTTGATCAGTTGTTGAAGATCAGCAGTTGTTGTAGACGGTCAGTAGATAGAGGTCAACAGTTGTTAGGGCCACTTCCAAGGAGAAAGACTGATGCAAACATCTGCTTATTCTGAATCCATTGATCTGATCCAATTTTGGCTTTATCAACTGTTCCTTTGGTAGGGTTCAATCCCAACAATCTCCCCCTGGAACAGATGATGCCAAAACCCTTCATTATTTTGGATGTTTATTGCCTCATCAAGTATTACCTAACTTGTCCTTTGAATTGTAATTCAAAGTCCATGGAACTTGTGTCATCCTCATCCCTGCAAAGTGGAAGCTCAAGGAGATCCTGTAGATCTTCAACACCCAAGTGCTTGTTCCCTTGATATATGCTTCACTGCGCCATTGGATTTGAGTAAGGTCAATACGTGGGTCTGTTTATCATATTTCCACTTTAGTATTTTTGAATCCTTTGGGTTTCTTGGGAGAGTCTTTATTGTTGAGGAATTTGGAGATTGTGGCCTGGTGATGACTGGTTGGGCAGTGTTTGTAGCTTTAGCCAATTCAGGATTTTCTGCTAACATCTGCTGAAGGACCATTTTTATAATGTAATCCCCTTATGCTATATCTGCTTCTGTTTCTGCATCCATCTGCTTTTGTTTCCTTCTTTGATAAAGGATGGCAGCAGGTGGAGCAGTGGATCTTTTGATAGGCAGTTTTTGTTGTCTAACTGGAACCACTGCTTCAGGATAAATAGGCTTTTGAGGAGCAGTGGGATCTCTTTTTCTCAACTCCTCCAAACTTTTGTATATGGCCAACACTTTTTCTTCTTTCCATCTTGTCACCTGGTTCCTTGAACCATAATCAGCAGCAATAAGCTCTTCTTTCATTCTCTTCAGCTTTAAAACCCTTTCTAATACATTTTTCTTGTACTTTGACCAAACAGGAGGAGTGTGTTTTACTTTGTCATTGTTCATCTTTTGCACTTTTTCTAACTCCTCTTTAAGCTCACTAATGGTCCATTCTTTATATTAAGTCTTTTCTGCCTTGTATCTCTTGAATGCCATGATGTAGTCAATATAATCTTTTCTCAGTCTTTCATCATCCTTTTCTGGTAGTTTCTGACAGAGATCTTTTGAAAACTGCTCCAAAGTTCTGACTTGAGTTAGCAGATATTGGTAGTATCTTTGAATCTCTTTGTCAGATTTTCCCTCTGTATTTCTTTTAGAGATATCCTTTGCTTGTTGAACCTTTAACTTCAAATATTCTTCTATGTTATTAGGCCTAGGATATCCTTGAAGAGATGGCAGGTCATCTTCAGTGTAGAAGGATTTGATCTCCTCTCTAAATGCTGGAAGATCTAATGGATACTAGACTCCTGCAGGAACAATGGCAGTGATTGGTTTTTGAACTTGTGCTGATGATAATGGAACAGGGTTTGAAATGGTAACAAGGGACAGTGGTTGTGTTGATATGGAAGTTGGAGGTGGTGAAGAGTCATCATCCAGTATTATCCTTCTCCTTTTGAGTTTTGGAGAGATTGGTCGTGGATTTGTTGGTTGAGTGGTAGTGATTGAAGTGGTAGGTGGCTGACTAACAGTTGTTGAAACAACTGGTGTTTCAACCACTGTTGTCATTACAACAGATGATGTGTCATCTGATGTCTTCTGCTCTTTGGCAAGTGGTTTTTGTGGTGGTGATGTGATTTTTGGAGGGACAGTGGATTGAAGGTGGATGGTGGTAGTAGTGGTGGCAGTTGTTTGGTTAACATCTGTTGAAACAACTGAAGTACCAACAGCTGTTGATACAACAGGTGTTTTAACATCTGTTGGTTTGGAAGATTGATGAGAGAAGCTTTTGGGAGGTAGAGGATAGTGTTTTATGGATTTGGGAGGTGTGATTTTGGGTTGCCTTACTTTTCTGGTAGGCCTTTTTTTAGGCTTAGGATTTTCTTGATCATCCTTGGGCTCAGAAGTACCCTGTTCTTCCATTTCCATTAAAACTTTCTTCTCCTACTCAAACCTTTTGGACCCTTTTATCTCCAAAGTCTCTTTTACACTTGCTTTTGCTGCAGCAAGGGCATTTTGAGTTACATCAACCTTTTTCGAACCATCTGGCTTAGGGATGTCATACATCAGGATAGACTTTGCATTTGGTTCAATGTATAGACCATCTTCCCATCCCTTCTTCTTTTTCTCCCCCTTTTTGGCATCATTTGGAGAATTATCAACAAAGATGATTTTAGGAAGAGTAGAACCAGTGGTTTGTAGTAAATGGGCCTTGATTGCCTTGATGTCTACCTGTGTATCCTTGAACCTAGCTTCCATTAAATTTTTGATCTTCTGAATTTGAACTTCATGTTATTGATCAGCATATTGTCTTTGCTGATGAAGCATAGGTTGAAACAACTTCCACAGCTCAACAGAGGATGGAGCAGCTGTTTCATGTGTTGCAGCAGTGGGTGGTGCCTTTTGTGCTTGTAACAACTGTTGCAGCATATCTTTGATTTCTGCAACAGATGTATCAAGTTTGTCAACCCTCTCCGTCAATTCTTTGTACATTAAACCATCACCCAAATTAATGGGATCATCTGATTTCCCACCAGAGGTGATTGTATCAGTGGTTGACTTAGGGAATGCGTCCCAAAAATCATCCACTGATGCCCCTTTTTTCTTGGTACTAGGGACTTCTTCCTTCAGTAGGGGTAACCAGTTTAAGTGAACCAGTGAATACTGGAAACACCCTGGTTCCCAAAGAAGAAATTGCCTTCAAGGGAGTCTGAATGATGAAACTACTGTCCAAATGTAAACCAGTGGGTTCAACACTTTTAGTAGCTGCTCCACTTGAACTACTGACATGAATTACTTGTAATTCCTGCAGTGTAGCCTCCTCAACTATTGGTGGGTTAGCAGAGATTGAAACACCAGACTCAGTCACTTATTGTGGCATATTCTCATTAACAGGTGATTGAGAAGAACTGATTTGTGTCTGGGCCAGATCAACTACATCCAATAGAGATAATATGGTTGGTGGAATTTGTGAAGTGAGGATAGGGGTGGAAAGAGAATTTGCCCCGGGAGCTGGGCTATTGAACATAGATTCAAGTGAATCAAATGTTTCATATTGTGGTGTCCCTTGGCTTACAACCTGATCTTTTTGAGAAGATGCAGGAGGAGTTTTAGGCTTAGGTTGAGATCTTTCTTCCAACTGCTGTGAGGAAGTAGCAGCAGTGGTTATTGGTGACTTTGGTGTTGTCACTGGTATAATCTATGGGATCTCATCTTCCAGAGTTACCTTTTTAGTGGGTTTGGGGGGTTTTTGGATATTTTTCTTTTTGGGTCTTTTGGTGGGTTTAGGTGTGGGTTTCACAGCAGTGGTTGTGCTGCTGTGATCACCTTGAGCAGTGGGCTCAACAGTAGAATCCTGAGGAGCAGTGGTAGCTGCTAAAGTCTGCTCAGGAACCTCTGTTTGTGTTTTAGAATATTTTGACAGCCTTGTGAAGGTTTCAGAGGTTAGGCTGTTTATTGGAAAAGGATTACCTTGGATAAGCACATGGGCATTATCCTTTGAAAATTTCTTTTGAAAATAGTAACTTAAAAACCTCGGAAATAATAAAAATGATTTTTTATTAACATTTTTTACAAGATCATTGAAGATCTCCTGGGAATAGTTAAAATTTTCTTCATTCAGTATAGCATAACCCAGGTATTGGATCTTCAATGGGATTTCATTGAAAGCAGTGGTTTTGTTTGAGACACACATTAGGAGGGTATGAAATAAAAACCTTGTGGCAGGTGGAAAACTGCCCTTTTGTAAAGTATCTTTTTTCATTTCTTCTTCATAACCCCTTTCAATGAAATCCGTCTGATACTCTGTTTTAGGGAACGATGTTTTACCTCTAAGATCATCAAGTTCAAAGACCTCCGAAATGGTTTGAGGTGTGATAGTGACTGAAATACCCTTTATTGATGTAGTAATTGCTAAGGGCTTTTTGTCCTTAGTTTCAAGTTTGGCATTTTTCCAGAATTCTTGTTGGATATCCAGTTAAATCGGAGCATCACAGGTCAACAAAGTTTTGTACTTTGAAGACGACAGAGCATCAATTACAGAGCTGAAGGTTGTGGTATTACTTGGTTTTTCAAGGAGACCCAAGTAATTATGTGGAGTTTTGAATGGAAGAGCCATGGTGATTTGAAGGTGATGAAGAACGGATGAAGAAGATGAGTGATTTTGAGAGAAATTGATGGTAACTGCTTTGAGAAAGGAATTTTGAATTCGATTCGACAGTGAAAACCCTGTTTGGGGTTTGGATCAGGGTTTTATAAGAGGAAAAAGTGAATGCTGACGTGGCAACGGTTACAAAAGATCTGACCGCTATGTACTGTCCACGTGCCAACCTCTGATGAGTAATGGAAGACAGTTGTTTATGGAAACAACTGATGAAGCAATATCAGTGGTTTGCAACGGTTAGAATGAAAACAGTGGGTGACTTTAACTATCAGGGATAGCCTATCAGTGGATTAAAACACTGATCAACAGTGATTAACAAGGAAATGAAAGAACAGAGGTTGACTTTCAGCAGTGGACAGCATTTAACAGAACAGATGTTTGAACCAAAAACAATGGTTATGGCAGACTTTTAAGGATTAATGAAAACTTTCATTTTTAGCTATTTTTAAGGATGGATTTTTGATTTTCTGAAAACATTTTAATGCTTTTATTCATAGAAAAACAGGATTTTGCCTGTTATTCCATGTTAAGCATGCCAATCCTAGAGATCAAGCTTTCAAAGGTAGATGTGTCTAATGCTTTGGTTAGCACATCTGCCAGCTGATCCTTGGTATGAACATGATGCAGAGAAATCAAACCTTGTTCATAGCTATCCCTCACAAAGTGATGTTTGATGTCAATGTTCTTGGTGGTTGAATGTGAAACTGGATTTTTGACGATATTTTCTGCTGCCTGGCTGTCCAACATGAGAGGTGTCTTTAAGGCAGTGATACCAAAATCCAACAATTGATTTTGAAGCCATAACAGTTGGGTTGTACAGCTTGCAGCAGCAATATACTCTGCCTCAGCAGTGGATGTTGAAACAGCTGCTTGCTTTTTGCTTTGCCAAGATACTAAGCAATCACCTAGAAATTGGCACCCTCCTGAAGTGGACTTCCTTGTTGCATTACACCCAGCAAAGTCACTATCTGTGAAACCTGAAAACTTAATATTCCAATTAGCAGGGTACCAGATACCAAGTGTGGGAGCACTTTTTATGTATCTGAGTATCCTTTTCACAGCTATTAGGTTAGACTTTCTAGGGGCTGACTGGGATCTTGCACAAACACATGTTGCAAACATGATGTCTGGCCTAGATGCAGTTAGGTACAATAAAGACCCAATCATGCTTCTATATAGTGTTTGATCCACCAAATCATCCTTTTCATCAGTAATGACTAGCTTGGTGGTTGCCATGGGTGTACTACATGGTTTACAATCATTCATCTCAAATTTGTTTAAAAGTTCTTTAGCATATTTGCTTTGATGAATGAATGTTCCATTTTGCAGTTGTTTCACTTGGAGACCAAGGAAACACTGTAGTTCACCCATTGCACTCATCTCAAACTCAGCTGTCATGAGTTTTCTAAACTCTTCACACATTAAGAACATGTGCTTCCAAAAATGATGTCATCCACATAAATCTGGACAATCATCAAATCTTTCCCTCTCCATTTTAAAAACAGTGTTTTGTCTATTTTACTTCTTGTGAAACCAATAGAGAGTAGAAAGGTGGAAAGAGTTTCATACCAGGCTCTAGGTGCTTGTTTCAAGCCATACAAAGCTTTGTTTAGCTTGTAGACATGATTTGGATTAAATGGATCCTCAAAACCAGGAGGTTGAAAAACATATACCTCTTCTTGAATCTTACCATAGAGGAATGCACATTTAATATCCATTTGAAACACCTTTATGTTGTGGTTGATAGCAAAGGCCAGGAACAGTCTGATAGCTTCCAATCTTGCTACAGGGGCAAAAGTTTCATCATAGTCAATGCCCTCTTCCTGTCTGAAACCTTGAACCACTAGCCTTGCTTTATTCTTGACAACAATGCCCTTTTCATCAGTTTTATTTTTGAAGACCCACTTTGTGCCAATAGGACTTACACCCTCTGGCAATGGTACAAGCTCCCATAGTTGTTGTCTTCTAAACTGTTGGAGCTCCTCTTGCATGGCCTCTACCCAGCTGTTGTCTTTCAGTGCCTCTTGGTACTTGACTGGCTGATGGAGAGATAGAAAACCAGCAAAAAGACAGATGTTTTGGGATTGACTTCTTGTGAGAACCCCTTCACTGATGTTGCCAATGATTTGGTTTGGTGGATGAGACTTCAAGAAGATATGATCTCCTTTGTATGGAACAATGGCATTTAATGGTGAAGGCTATAGATGTGAATCATCTAAGCTAACAACTGTTGGTGACTTTGATGATCCAACAGTGTCTTGAAATGGAGGTGGAGGAATAGGTGGAATTGGTGTGGAAACATGCTGACTTTTATCCACTATTTGAGGACTTGTATCAACAGTGCTTAATGATGTGGAAGCAAGGGTTAATGGGCTACTTTGGTCAACAACTGTTGAGGTAGCAGTGGTTGAGCTTTGACATCTGTTTTGAACATCTGCTGCTCTGGCAATGGATTTGAAGGTTTGTTGTGGAATGATCACTTCATACCCATTGTCTGATGGAAGATTTTCTGATGGTCCTGCACTGTTAGTCTTGACAGAAACATTTTCAAAAGTAAATTTATCAAGATCAAACAATTCGGAGGGATTTGCAGGGATTTTCATTGAAGAAAGTTCATTGAACTTTACATTCAAAGTCTCTTCCACTGTTTTGGTCCTTGTGTTAAACACTTTGTAGGCCTTAGCAGTGGTTGAGTATCCCAAATGATATCCACTGTCTACTTTGGCTGTAAATTTTGAAATTGAATTTTTTTAAATTCAAGATAAAACATGGGCAGCCAAATACTTTAAAGTATGAGATCAGTGGTTTGATTTTATACAGCAGTTCATAGGCAGTCTTTTGTTGCCTGGGGTTGATTAAAACTCTGTTTTGGACATAGCAAGCAGTGTTTACTGCCTCTGCCCAGAAAGTTAATGGCAAACCTGAATCTACTAGCATGGTTCTGGCAGCCTCAATCAATGTCCTATTCTTCCTTTCAACAACCCCATTTTGCTCTAGTGTCCTTGGAATGCTGTACTGCCTTATAATTCCTTTTGACACACAAAACTCATCCAACTCCCTATTCCTGAACTCTGTGCCATTGTCACTCCTGAAGACTTTTACTGGCAAGTCAAACTGCTTTTCAACCTGTTTTACAAAGTCTTGCAGAATGCCTGCAGTCTCATCTTTGGAATGTAAGAAATAAGTCCATGTAAACTTAGAAAAGTCATCTACAATTACCAAAAAATATCTTTTCTTTTTGAGACTCATGACTTTAACTGGGCCAAACAGATCCAAGTGCAGCATTTGCAAGCACTTGGTTATTTTGGACTCTTCAATGGACTTAAATGAGCTTTTATGTTGTTTTCTATTTAAGCAGAAAACACAATGCTCAGGACAGGTGAATAGTTTTTGAGGCAGACCTTTTACTAAACCCTGTTTTGACAAAGCAGTGATTGTCTTGAGATTTGTGTGCCCCAATCTCCTATGCCATAATTCTGTCTCTTTGTTAGAGGCAGCTGAAAACAGACAGGCATCAGTCTTGGGGCTCTCTTTTGACAAATCAACTACATAAACATTGCCACTCCTTTGAGCAACAAGTTGAGTTTTTCCATTTTTTATTATTTCTTCAATCTTTTTAACCATTTCTGGTCCAACAATCCTTAGTGAAGAATGAGCCATAGCCCTTATCACTCATTTGTGAGACACTAAGGAGGTTGAATTTTAGATTGTCTATTAGATTGACATTTTCAAACTTAACATTACCAGACTGAACTGTACCAGACCCCATAACCTTCCCTTTACTATTATTACCAAAAGATATATCACCCCCTCCATGAGTTTTGAATTCTTTGAGTAGGGCTCTACATCCTGTCATGTGCCTGGAGCCTCCACTGTCTACATACCAAAGACTATCTAAGCATGCAGAAGCTCCCTTCACATCAAGTAAAAGGTTTGTTCATGAGGGTCTCCAAAGCCAATAAGGCTTTGGATGGGGTCTCAACAGTGTCTGTGTTAAGTTCAGGTGGATGGACAGTGGTTAGCTTAGGGGTTTGGACAGTTTTGGAACTGTTTTTCTCTAACCACTGCTGGGGGTCCTGCCCTATCAGCTGCTGGTACCCAAAGGGATTCCTGTTCACTCTTGGTTTAGAAGGCTTTTTGTAAGCCTCATAAACATGTGGGACCCTAGGGTATGGTGGTTGACCTTTACCTCTTTGGTATTGGTTTGCAGGGGGTGCATCAGTCACCTGAACTTCTCTTCTAACAGAGGTTTAATTCAGCTGTTTTGTAACAGCTATTTGAACTGGCACAAACAGTGGTTGGTTCTTGACAGATGATTTTGATGAACTCATTGGTGTTTTTGACATGTACTCTTCCTTTTTTACCTCAAAGGATTTCAAGTACACACACTCTTGAGTAGAATGATTTGATTTTCCATAGATGGTACAGCTCTTTGAAGGCACAACAGTACTTGTTTTGTTAAGATCATAAGCTTTTAGATGAAAACAATCTTTGGTCAAATGATTTTTCTTTTCACAAAAGTCACAAAACAAGTTTTTAATCTTTTCTCTTTTCTTCCTCTTTTCAGACTCCTTTGCAACAGAGTTTTGAACCACTATTGGGATGTCCTTAAGAGGAATGACCTAGGCCTTAGGAGCTTTGACACCATCTGTATTTGTGAAGTCCATTGGTTTGAAATTTTCAAGGATGTCACACTCATCAGACCATGTGGGTTTAAATTGATATTTCTCAATCTCCTCAAAGGTTGAGGACCCCACAGATCTTTCCAAAGTGATCTTGTTACCAAGTTTATCAGTTATTTTAACCTCTTGGCCATCCTTGTTTGTGGGTATGATTTCAACAGAAGTTTGAACAGATTCATTTGCAGCAGTGTTTTCAATTTGATCATGTTTTCTAAAACCTACACCAAATTTTACATTGCTTTTGATCTGTTTTTCAAGCATGACTTCATAACCTTTGTAGGATTCCACCCATTTTTCATAAGTGATTTGGGTGGATTCCAACTCCTTTTTGCAAACTTGGTATTTTTCTATCATGGTTTGGAGTTGGTCCTTGGTTATGCTATGCTCTTGTTTGAGACTGCAGATTTCATTATCTTTTTCAGCCAATTTGATTTTCAGTTCTTTTAAAGGCTTTTCAAATTGAACTTCATCATTTAACACCCTATCCCTAAGGTTTTCATTCACCTCTTTAATGTTAGAAAATGCTATGATGCATTTGTCTGAACACAGATTTTTAAGAACCTGAGGTGATACCTTAGCTGCAGCCATCATGGCACAATCACAAACATGCTCTTTCTCATCAGCCACCTTCTCTTCCTTCTCACCATGTTTCTTTTCTTCTTCTTCAAACCAGAGGTCAGACAGTGGTTCCAACAGGGGTTCTGAATTTTCATCCAACAGTATTTCACCAGCAACAGCATTAACCACTGCTTCAGCAATTTCATCCACTGTTTCAGCACTTGACTGTCCTTCTTCAGCTTCCAGCCCTTCTGGTATTGACTCCAATGCTACAAAACAAAATTCATCACTAGGAACAACATCATTAGCATATAGAGCAAAATTTTCATCTCCTAGTTCATCAGGTAAGCTGCTCCAGTCAACAAAGCCTTGTGTAAAGAAGCTTTACTGATCTGGTTGAACCACTGTTGGTGCAGCTTGTTGAGGTGCAACTGGTTGCACCTGAACCTGAGGGACAGGGGCTTGGACATACTGAATTTGAGGAACAGTGGCTTGGACATACTGCACAGGAACAGGGGTTCCAAGGTTTGCATAGTGAGCAGTGTTTACATGGGTAGCAGGGTATAATGGGTATACTGCACAGTGCTTTGGTTAGTTTGTGGTCTTGAACTAGGGTGAGTGATAATAGGTCCATTTGTTTGACTCCTACATTCCCTAGCAAAGTGTCCTAACCTGTTGCACTTGTAGCATTTGATTTTTGACGTATCCAACCCTACTTTTAGATTCCCATGCAACCCTGGGAATTTTCTCCCTGTCCTTTTGTAAAATTTGTTGGTTCTAACACTCAGCAGTGCAAGTTGGTGTAATATGTTGTCACACTCCAACCAATGGCGGAATCATCGGAGTGCGACTCGTTCGAGATTGTAAGAGACTTCATAACACTATTTGTGACAATATTTAGTTCAACCATTTTCATTCATAACCAAATTATCAAATATTACAAGGAAAATTCAAATAACAACATCGTTCATAACATAATCATAACAAAATTTGATACAACACTTTAAACCTAAACGTCTAAGCGAGTATCTAGGCATCATTGCTAATCCATTTCATAGCATCATTAATCCTCAACCTGTAACATGTTTAAAATACAATTCAATGCAAAAGCAAAGGAGAGTTTACAAGTTTAAGAATAAGTATAAGTATAAAAGTTTAAAACGAATCCACATGGCAACTTAGTTTATACAAGATCAACATAACATGGCATGCAATATTTCTAGTCAATCCTCTGTTTACGCAAAATGATATAATTCAACATGACCACTAGTCTACGGACGGTGCGTTACTCCTATAGCGCTATACATGTCAAATGGAGACTCGTATAAAGCTAATGACTATAGTATATCACATAAGTATGGTCCACGTATAAGCATCAAGTATAACAACATAGTATTCATGTATAAGGATTGTTTTCGTGCATTGCATAAAGAATAAGTTTAAGTGTGGTTTTATAAATTAACATGTTACACCCCAAAAGTGGTAAACATAAAAAGGGGGTTGCGAGTATACTCACATAATTGCTAAGTCTTCCGATTATCCAAGTGTTGGCGAGCGTATGAGATTAGGAGGATGGAACACCGAGGTCACCCTATATGGGCAAGCGAAGGTGTATGAGTAATCGGAATTATGACGGAGGACTTGAATTGGAATTTAGAGTTTATCTTCTTGATGTCTAATGTAAAAATTCTAATTTAAATCCATCAAGATTGTTATAGAAGTGTAATCAAAATAAATATACATTTATTTTTATAAAAATACTTAAATCCGATAAGTTTTGTTTCATAATTTAGCACGTTTTGTTTTACGGATTTTCACGAAAAACAGACAGAGTTTCCTCTGTTTTCGGACAATCACGACAACACAAGTTGTCGTTAACATTTTCAAAACTCAACAATTCATTAACGATATATAACTTTCGCCAATAATGTTTAAATATATAACTTTCGTCGACAAAGTATAAATATGTTATTCTGGTCAACAATGTATAATATATCTTGTCAAGAGCGTAAAAATGTAATCTTGTCGAATGTTTAAAACATATTTAAAATTACGCGAAGGATATTTATCGTTTACTAGACGTATTGATTCTTTTTTTTACAACTCGATCTCTTAATTAAAACATTAACGCTTATACATATAAACGAAAAAGGTAAAAAAGGCATCGATTTTACCAAGCATCGTGTTTGACCAGATTTGACTCGAGCCAAAACCGAACCAACTGTTGTTGACTGATGTCGACTCGAACCCAACGCGAATCTGGTGTTGATCGACAGTTGACCGAAGATGAGCATGAACCCGAACTCGAACCGAGTGACCCAAACCCGACTGAAACGGAACCGAGACAAGCACCCGAGCCATTCCGAATAACTCTGAAGTGAGCCGTGAACCTGAGACAAAATTCAACAATTTCTGACCTGAACCCAAGCTCCGCCTTTACTGCCGAGGCTAATACCGCTAACACCCCCCTGCCGTGTCATCTCCTTCACCGGAAAACCACACCCGAAATCTGTCGATATAACGTGTGTCGGACCAGATCTAAAAAAAATAGATAAACAAAAGAGATGGGAATATGGCTTACAGTGAACCTCCTGCCGCCGGCTGTGGGGTCTCATCGGAGACAAAAGAACGAGGAGGGGCGCCGGCAACACAAGTCACCGGAAAAGCTAAAACGACCGTCGCCGCCCTCTGTCTCGCTTCGATCACTCTCTCTCTACTTCCTGAGCTCTCTCTCTCTCTCTCTCGTTCACTTGTGCCTGCTCGGCCTGTTGTGGTCCCCGTCGCCGCGACACCATGCCACCACCGCGGCCCCGCCGCCCATGGTGGTGGTTGGCCGGTTTATTAGAAAGAGAGAAGGAGAGGGAACGGATCATGGGTGTGCGCAGGTTGAGGAAAAAGAAAGGGAAATGTAGGGTTAGAACTTTATAAAAGTATTATATACAAGGGTTTTAAGTGTGTTGGGCCTAAAGCCCGCTAGCGGCCCAATTGCGTTTCTGGACCCGTTTTCGCACACGAGCTTCGTGAAATGGCGTGTAATATTATTTTAAAGTTTAAATACGTGAAATAATGTCGGTGTTCGATATTGGTCGCGTTCGCTTGTCGGTCGCGTTAAAAGTGCGTAAAAATGCGTAGTTTTCCGTTTTTAAATCGTTTTTCGATCAGATTTCAACTGCGTTTCTAAAATTAGAAACCAACTCGTATTTTCTAAAAAACATGGAAATACAGAAAAACGAGGCGTTACATATGTCCATTTCCTCTAAGTCAGTTGGATCAAAATGCTGAAGATCATTGAGTTCAAAGCATAGATTGTCTAAGTTCTGGCTTTCTCCATTTGCTGTAAAAGCATAATTGGATGAGTGAGGATCAGAGTTGAAGTTTCCACCAGCAGTTATGTCAATAAAGTGATCATAACTCTGATCCTTACTACTGTCAGACTCTTCCTGACCCAAAAGAGCTGTGCTGCCAAATGAGTAGTCATCTGCAACTTTGCCAGACTCTTGCAACTTCTTTTTCTGGTTTAACTCCCTTTCATAGGTCAGGAGTCTACCATGAAGTTGGGTCAAGGTCATATCTTTGAACCCAACTGAATTTCTGGTCACAAAAGCAATTGTATCCCATTTTTCTGGTAGTGACCTAAGAAACCTGCTATTTTGTGTTGAATTAGCAAATTCAACATTAACAAGTCTTAGCTCACTAATGAGACACCTGAATCGCTCAAACTGTTGTGTTAATGTTTCACCCTTAATGTGACAAAAGGTTTCATACTGTTGATTCAGAATTTCCCTATTATTTTCAATCACTTCTTCAGTTCCCCCAAAGTGTTCCTTTAGTGCATCCCACAATTCCTTGTTACAGTGTAACAGCCTAGCATAAATTTCATTTGGTAGTGCGGATGCAACAATGCTGAATGCCTTGGCATCTAGTTCAATTTTCTGAAAATCCTGGTCCGTATAGTTGTCAACTTTCTTAGGAACAAAGACCTTTAGATCCTCAGCACTCGGCACCATTGGAACATGTGGTCCAAAGATAACCGACTTCCAACATCCGGTATTCTGTTGAGCAAGGATGTGACCCATCCTTCTCTGCCAGATGTTGTATTCATTTCGCTTCAACATGGGTGGTTTGAAGAGTGAACCGATGTTATTGTTAACATCTTGTGATTGTGACGTCATCCTGGTTGTTTTACAGGTACTGATTAAACAACTTTGCTCGTGATTAAACCTTACTCTATTTTTTCAACAAAACGAACAATTATAAGTATCAACGATTATGAGCTGAACTTTTACGTCAAAATGATTGTTAGGTCAAATTTGACTGTCCTCGCTCTGATACCAATTGTTAGGATCTGAGTTTCTTATGATTGTGTTTTTGTTTTATAATTATGAAGATGAATGAGTAATTGCAGTGGAATTAAAATGGAAACAAAACTTTCACACACAATCAAATAGGAGAATTGCTTTCAACCTGTAACCACTGACCTATACAAAATACTGCTATTACAAACTACTGATTACAATACAATAAAAAGACAAGCTTAACTACTGCTTCTCATTCCACTGTTATACTTCTAGTAGTGCTTTGTGTCTCCAGCAGTACTTGAACCATGACAGTAGATTGAGCATCAGTGCTTGCACTTCAACAGTCTTTAGGCTTGATCAGTTGTTGAAGATCAGCAGTTGTTGTAGACGGTCAGTAGATAGAGGTCAACAGTTGTTAGGGCTACTTCCAAGGGGAAAGACTGATGCAAACATCTGCTTATTCTGAATCCACTGATCTGATCCAGTTTTGGCTTTATCAACTGTTCCTTTGGTAGGGTTCAATCCCAACAGGTATCAAATGGCGAACAGGTGGAATGTTCGGTGAAACAAGTCAGAAGCGATATAGCAGAAAGAGAAAATAATAATAACCAAGGAATAAGTTTTAAATGGAGTCGTAGAGCAGTTCCAAAAGTAAACTATTTCGTTTGGAGAGTTATGCACGGGAAAATTGCAACTGCAAAAGGCTTATTGGAAAGAGGGGTTCTTGTTGAAAATAGCACTCGTTCTTCTTACGGATTTGGAATGGAATCGGTGCAGCGCCTACTGGTGGATTGTGTGTTCACCAAGTCAGTTTGGTGGCAAGCGGCGGTTGGACAAAAATTCCTGTGATGTCCCAGTTCCAGTCGTTAAGTGAGCTACTGGAACATGGGCTGAAGTCAGTGTGGCATCCTAGAAGGAGAGAAGCAGTTTATACCATTCTATTAATAACGGCTAGGAAAATATAGAACCGAAGGAATGAAAAGATATTCAAAGGAGTGCACTCAACGGCCTTTATGGTCAATGACTGGATCTGGCCCAGTCAATGACTCGAGTATTGATCTTCTAAGTAATGACTGGATCTGCCCCAGTCAATGACTCTTCAGTTTGCGCCACAATCTTGCCTGCCGCCATCAGCTTATCCCATTCTTTCGGCATCCCATCTCTGCCTGTGACAGTCCTGATCAGGCTATCATAGCGTATTGCTTTCTTGAAGTGGGCGCACATGAGATCTTCGTTAACGCCCCCTATTTCTAGGCACTCCTTGTTAAAGCGAGTGATGAAATCTTCCAAACCTTCATTTTCACGCCTCCAAATATTCATTATCTCAGACGTGTCGCGCTTGTAACGCCTCTGTTGGCTAAAGTGGGCAAAAACTTTTCTTGAAAATCTGGCCATGACTTTATTCTACCTGCAGGGAGGCTGTCGAACCATGCGCGAGCCGCCCTGTCAGGATTTGCATGAAAAGATGGCACCACATAGGCATGGTCCATCCACCCACCACGCCGACACTTGTAAACAGTTGTATATGGTCGTCTAGATCAGTTAAACCGTTAAACTTACCCACAACTTGTGGAATTTTGCCTTTTTTCAATGATGCCAAAGCGACGTTTCTGGTGAACTTGGAATGCTTTGTTGCTGCTGCTGGCCTGTAAACAAGGCTAAAATCATGCTCTAACAATTCATTGTACGTTGCACACGTCTTTGGCTTGTAAGACTCATGGTTTCTCGGTAAACGGTTGAAGACCGATGAAATTTCTTCTTGTTGGTACGTTGAGTCGGCTTCATCAGTGTTTCTGTCCCACTCATCGTTCATGTTGTGCGGCCTGAGCCGGCTACTCAACAGAGTTTTCAATGTGAATGAGAGTAGGTGTCATAGTAACTTTCTGATTCGCCATAAGTATTGCGCGTGTTGCAAGCACTTTACCTTCGAGGTGATGGTGACCTTTCATACTGTTGCCTTCGCGCGCGCTCCTGATATGGCGTCTCATAGTTCAGTTGCCTTGGCGTTGGTGTCACCGCCGGAGAATGTTGCATTTGGGCTTGTGCTTGCCCCTCTTACGCACATAGTTGTGCATAAATGAGGTTCAGTGTTGCCTGACTTTTTACATACCAAGAGGCGGGAGTTTCCCCCTCTAGCAATCCTGGCATCGCAGGTGCTGAAGGACTAGCGCCATGATTTGTTGGAGTCACCGTTTGTGCAGTACGAGTACCGCTTGCGCGCATGGCTCCAACATTTGTGCATTCCCCTTCGGGGTACTCGTCAGTGGGTAGGTTTTGGACGTGCGAGTTGTCTGTTGCTGTACCCAATTGAGAGTGTGAACCAAACGGTGGGAAAGGAAAACCTTGATCAACTATTGATCAAAAGTAACAGCTCAGAAAGAAGATGAAAAGAGATTGTAAAAAATCGGTGGGCGCCAATGAAGAAACACCAAACTAATCTGGTGATTAGTTTGTGGTTAGTGTCTCGACAAACAAGGTTAATTTTCTTTCTTTCTCTTCTAAACAACTATGAAGATCCTACAAAACAATCAACACACCGTAAGCTCGTTACAAGGTGGAGAATAGGGGGTTCTCCTTGTAACCACCCTCTGGCGTGAAAATAAGTAACTGTTTTGAGGATAATAGTGTGTGTATTAAGTGAGAGAGCAAGAGAGTGATCCTTAAACCTGGAGGTGAAGTTCCCTATTTATAGCCGAGGTGGTTTGTGAAGGAGATGGACTGATAGGCCTTGGGCCTGAAGACGACAACAAGGAATATCTATTATGTTCCCTCTGCCACGACCGTTAGTGATTCCAGGTGAGAGGGTAGATGGCTCATGCTGAATGGATTCATGTGTCCTGACAAATGTCCTTGTTGTCTGGTATGTCATCAGCAGCTAAGTGGAGATCATGGAGCAGTGGTCGGCGCCCACTGATTGGTGCCACGTATACGTCCTTGTGTACCTTTTTGTCTCTTGTACGATTGTCCATCGTGCAGCACGATCAGATACAGCCTGTTGAACGCTTATTGGCCCACTACCCTGTCACTTGTACCTTTCGTACTTGCCCGATGTTTTACCTACGCTTCTTGCCTCCGCGCGACCCCGGGTACATCCCTTGTAGCCGGCGCAAGGTCAAGGAAGCCAGATCTTTTATCCAAGGAGTTAAGTGTCAAAATTGATCTTGTTTTGGTTCTGACTTCGCGTGCGACTTGGGACACATCCCACTAGTCGGCGCAAGTTCGGGAAAGTTATCAATTTGGTTTAATTTGGGTATAGTCAGCATAAGATTTAGGACCATACTATGTAATTTCTAATCATGTAGTTGTACCATATGTAAAGTTCCACCTCAAAATTATGAAAATATGACAATGTTAGGGTGTACGGGGTGGAGTCGGCAAAGGGGATCGGCAATCCCTTTGCCGATCGGCAACATTGCCGCCACCTAAGTTTGCCGCGCGGGATCAAAGTAATTCGGGGAGAGTATGCCGCTTCGGGAAAGAAGAGGGAGAAGGTAAGTGGTGGGGCCCATATCCAAATCAACCAATCACATGTTTTTTTAATTAGTTTGCCTAATCTCAATTTAGGCTTGCACCCCTTGTGTTTTTTTGGGTAATAGGCACAAATGAGAGGCAAATTACATGACACAACATGATTGGGTGAAGGGAAACTTTGCCTAATTCCCTTAGGCATGCACCCGTTATACCCTTATGTTATTTCTATGTAGACAGGCGTACCGATAATGGAAAACTAATAAGTTGGAACGCACGGCTATGTACTTTCTAATCACATAGGAGTTTGAACTTGTGTGGAAAGTAAGAACTGAAAATGAAATATAAGTTTAGATTTTCAATCAGGGTCGAAAACGTATATAGCTAAAAATTTCTATACGAAAACTATATACTCTATACTACTGAGTGAAAAGTACTGAGTGAAAAGTTCGGAGGTCGGCCGCCCCCTTCCGCCCCACTATGATGCGCCTGTGAATACACTAGTATGGCTTATGATCTTAGGGTTGATACTTGATGGCTCATTGATAAAAAGCAAAGCATTTAAAACAACTAGTGGATCATGGATTCAAACAATGACAAAACTTAAAAAATATATTCGAAAAAAACCATATAATCCCAGTCACATAGTAGCGGTGTGATTTTATAGACGTTAGGTAACCAATAAATTATCCACATGTAAGATATGATCTGCATAAGGTTTTCGAAACGTGTTAGTTACACGACTTACCTATTGATTCCTATAGGTGTTTCTAATGTGTTTCAACATTGATTCCTATAGGTGTTTCTAATGTGATTCAACAATTAAAAACAAATTATAAAGAAACGTGAAATTATAATCTAGAATATTCTTGTATCAAGTGACTAACAGCATATACGACGCTGATAATGGTTTAAAATCCAGACTATCTAGTCAGCATATCATTCTAAATCATGGGAAAAGATCAAATAGGAAGATTAATTTTGCTAGGAAGGATAGGAAGCAATAAGGGGATGACATGTGGCAACAATCAAAATAAAGAAAAAGGGTATTTTAGTCAATCCAACCCTTTGTTCTTCATTTTCAAAACCCAGTAACTTCAAAACCCACCATTTTCAAAACCCACCATCTTCAACCATTTCTTCACTTTCTATCTCAATAATCACTACATTATAGTGCGATTTTCATCACCAATCAATGATTCAAACACCCGATCAACGTGTTCTTCAGCTTTTTTGAAGAAAACCCAGTTTAAATTCATACAAAATCTCATTTTTTCCGGTGATTTTGAAGATAATTACTCGATTCGTTCGATTCAAGAGCTGATAAGTGTTTCAATCATTCAAAATTCGTCAATTGTTGAAGAAATCACTTCGATCCAGGTAACAAATTCTTTAATTTCATTTTTACGAACTGGGTTTTTTGATTTAGTCATTGCGTTTTACGATCTTGGCGGGGGTCCGGGGGCGGCAGCCCCCGGTAGCGGGGTCCCAGGGGCGGCAGCCCCTGGCGGGGTCCAAGGGGCAGAGCCCCTGGCTGGGGTTGAGCTGGCAGAAAAATTAATTTTCCAGAAATTGGCTCATTTCGAAGACAGTAATTCGTAGACAATTCAGACAATTCACAGACAATTCACAGACAGTTCTCAGACAGTTTTATGTGTCCATTGCGTTTTAGAAATAAGAGAGTTTTATGTGTTTTCTAGCTATGGCGTTTTAGAAAAAACACATTTTTAAGTGTTTTTAGTTATTGCGTTTTAGGTAAAACACATTTTTGAAGTGTTTTTAGTCATTGCGTTTTAGGTAGAACATATTTTTAGGTGTTTTCAGTCCATTGCGTTTTAGAATGAGTAATTTTTAAGTGTTTTCTTGCCATTACGTTTTACAAATAAGACATTTCTTTGTGTTTTTTGTGCATTGCGTTTTAGGTAAAACACATTTTTATGTGTTTTTGGTGCATTGCGTTTTAGGTAAAACACATTTTTATGGGTTTTTAGTCCATTGCGTTTTATAAAGTACATTTTCTTTTGAGTTTTTAGGCTATTGCGTTTTAGAAATAAAACATTTCTTTGTGTTTTCTGGCCATTGCGTTTTACAAATAAGTCATTTCTATGTGTTTTTGGTGCATTGCGTTTTAGAAAAATGTCATTTTTAAGGTTTTTTTTTTCATTGCGTTTTACAATACTGGGGGTTTTTCTATTGCGTTTTACGCAACTGGGTTTTAAATTTTTTTTTCAAAATATAGCAATAGTATACTCGTTTTAAAGATAAAAAAACGCTCGTTTTTTTGGTGCAATTTTTATAAAAAAATAATGTCGTATGAAAGAGTTATTAACGTTTAAAAAATGGGGGGAATTGGAGGAGAGAGAAACTATTGGCTTACTTGACTAGAATGCCCCTGAAAAAAGTCACGCGCCTCTTTTCTTACTTTCAATTTCCCTGATTTAATCTTAGCCCTTGATTAACTTAATGGATGGTCAAGATCACTTCCTAGCCTTCCTAGCCAAATTAACTTCCTATTGTATCTCCACCCTCTAAATCATCATTATTCCAAACTTTACTTTTCCCCCATAACAGTAAACCATTTCAGAACACCAACTCATTATCCACCTCATCACCTATTTTTTTATTTAATTTATAATTAATATATTCCATTTAAAAATTGTATAAATAATAATTGTATTTCTTTTATATTAATAATATATATGTTTCATTTATGAATTATATAAATATTAATTTATTTTTAATTTATTAGATTGTTTATCTTTTTATTATTCACGGACGGTTACTGTTCCATCGGCTATTTCTTTTCAAACGATTATTGTTCCAACGACTATTTTTTTTTTCAAAAGGTTACCGTTCTAATTACTATTTTTTCAAACCTCGGGCGATCGCCTCGTCGGCGTTCAAATTAGGTTTATGTAATATTAAAATTAATATTGTATGTTTAATTAGGTTTGTGTAATAGTTTAATTAGGTTTGTGTAATATTAATATTAGGTGTGTGTAATATTATAATTAAGTTTGTGTTATAGTTTAATTAGGTTTATGTAATTTATTTTATATATTTTATGTGTGATTTTATTAGGTTTAATTAAAAAAACAAAAGAATTTTTTTTAAACTTACAAAATAAAGGAGTTTTTTTATTTAACCAAAACCCCACAAAAGGGCACCTTTCTCTCCGGACGTGTCTGCTTGAGCGGACGTCATCATCTCTAGACCGCGCCATGTCATCTACTTCGATGGTGGCTCTCGTCCGCTTGACCGGTATGCTTGTTGGACGGCATCTCCAATTCACCATTGGAGATGTTATATGGTTACACAACCTTTGTTCCAAATTATACATACATAAAAACATTTTTCCTTGATCAAATACACAGAAAATTAAATAACGTTTTTACTCGATTTTTTTTTATTAAATATATATCACAAACAATACATACAAACATTTTTCCTTAATCAAATACACAGGTAATTTTATTAAATATATCACAAATTACACATACAAATTCTTAAACAGTTTTCCTTAATTGTATACACAGATAATTAAATAACACTTTTACTCATTTTTATTAAATCCAACGGATTCGAATATTTTATTTGGAGTTATTGAATTTAATTAAATAAATTAATTTTAAAAATCAGTTTAATAAGGGATAATTGATAGTACAAACTTTTATATACAATGAATGTATACAATTCTCTTATGACCATTTACAAGCTGTCGTAATAATATTATGTCGTAATAGTATTAGCCCAGACTTCAAATATTGCTTTACTTAAAGAGCTTTAACAAGCTTATAATTCATATAATTTTTTATCTAGAGTAAATTACGATTTTGTCCTCTATGGTTATATCACTTTTACCATTTTAGCCAAAAAAAAAAAAAAAGAATCTTTTAACATCTTAGCCCCCCAAAGTCTTTTTTCTAACCCTTTTGGCCCCTAACGTCTTTTTTCTAACTCTTTTGACCCCTAAAAGTAAATGGATGGAGTTAGTATTAGGAGCCAAAAGGGTTAAAAAAACGTTGGGGGTTCAGATGTTAGAAGATTACTTTTTAGGCTAAAATGGTAAAGGTGATATAAGCACAGGGGCCAAAATCATAATTTACTCTTTTATCTATTATAATAAAATATATATTAAGATATAATTATTAAATAAAATATGATAAAGAAATTATATAAATAAAATAATTAAATTATCAATAAAAAATAAGTCAAGTCTAAGCAAATATTAGGTTTGAAAAACTACTCAAGTTTAGCTCTAGTTTGAAAAACCACTCAAGATTACTGTAGCAAGGGGAAGTTCATTCATCTTCTCCGGCCAATCTCATAAATCTTCTCCTCTGGAAGCAAGGAAACTTAGTTTTTGTAAGCCTAACCGAATTCTGATAGTTGGGTCCTGCCAAACCAATCTGAACCATTTCCTAGTTTTGCTTACCAACAGGCGTTTGGCCTTACGGGTACCCCCACATGTCAAACAACAGAAAGAGAACTAGATTACTAGAATGTCATCATTTAAAAATACTGAAACATACGCGATAACTGAAAATGTTTGAAATGAATTCCAACGACGACAACTTGCTTAAAACCTTAAATCAAACAACAAACTGAAATAGTAAAACACAAAATTGTGACACAAAGCCGGCCACATGATCCAAACAACAGATCTCCATTTCACTAGTTGAACCACATCCCTACTTCAGCAATCCAACGTTCCACGAAGGTGGCCTGAAAAAATAAATAAATAAATAAAAAACCTCATCAAATATCAGTAACGGATTTCTTTCCAAAATTTTATAAAAATTATAAGCTTATAACGTAAAAAAGTTCATTTGTATATTCAAACGTGTGTACCGTTAAAAGACTTGCAGGCAAAATATTTCAGCATTTACATAATGAATACTTCAAAATAACTTTAGAAATTATATTTAAATTAAAACAAAGATTTGATCTTAGAAAAGTAAAGCAAGATTACCTCAAAGTGAGTTCGGTTTCCATGTTAGAATGATTATAAATGATGCGCTGATTGTCGCTTACTGCCCTCTCAAGTTCCTCCCTCAGTGACCTTCAACAATTTAACCATAATATACACATCAAACTATATTAATTTCTTTAACTGTTTTCATTTATGACTTTTTAATTTTTTTTCAGATTAATTGCAAAAAGAAAATAAAATTTTCAAGATTTACCCAACCAGAATAATTAATATAAAAGATATAATCACATTAAATACAAGGTAATAATTTTGAAAAAGGGTTTGTTAGAACATTGGTATATTTTGATATTATAAACTTGAAGAGAATGAATGCTTACCTGTTTTCCGATTCCAGCCTCGCCACTTCCCTTTTTAGGTTTCTTACCTCCTCTGCTCTTTGTGCCTAAGAAAATGAGAGCAAAAAAAGAATAATAAAAATAAGAAAGTTCGACTCGAGAATTTTATACATTTAGTGATAACAAGCCAAGAAAAAAAATAACTAAACTAAAAAAAAAGCCACCAACCAAAAGGCGTGACGCATCATCAGGCCAGGCGCCAGTACTTGTGATGTATCTCCTTATGATTTGCTGTATGCTGCAATCCGATACAAAAGAATAGAATGCTTATTATGATAGAATTCAAAATGATAAAGATGTCATCGAGCAAAAAAATTAAAAAAAAAATAAGCATCTCACCGAGAGCTTTAAAAAACTTAAAACAACAAAGCCCGCGAACAAAACTTCAAATAAAAGGCGAGGGAGAAATAGATAACATGCTTTTATTTAAGAATGTAAAATTCCAATCTTTGGGATGGAACCAAGAACATAATAACGAAAGCAACTTAATGCAAATGCAAATATAAATGTTTAATCAACCGATTTAGTAAACAAATTTAGTTGAACTCTATAAATTTACAAAACCAGATATTAACAGTTCAACTAACGGATCTAAACCCTCCAAATAATTAGACAGATCAATGAAGACGAAATCAATGAAATCATAAGAAAACTAAAAAAATTCAAAATGTACCTCGAACTAGCAAACTCGTACAGTTTGGCAGTAGCTGAAAAGACGATAACGCCGATTTCAGCATTGCAAAGCACAGCCAATTCCTGGGCTTTTTTCATCAAGCCGCTTCGCCTTTTTGAGAAACACACCCTTCTCCTTTGAACATCCTCAATGTACTTAAGCTCTATCTTACTTCTGACCATGATTTTGATAAAAAGACAAGAAGAGAATGTTCAGGTTCTTTGTCTCTATCTCAGATAAGAGAACTAAGACAAAAACAGAATGGTGTGGATGAACAATGTGTTGACGTTGGTATTTATAATGATGGAAACCCTACACGTATCAACCATACCTTGTGTACCCATTTAGGTAAGGGACCGTTGTGAGTTGTGACTACCCGCGCCCCAGCGCGGGTGCATGTTTAAACTTATTCTGTCGTGTTTTGAAATTTATTAAAAGATATCGCCGCGTTTAATTTCCAACTTCCCTTTTATGGAGAACTTTTAGCCGTGTTTGAATATTTTAACAAATTTGGCATCAACTTTACATTATATTAAAAGATATCGCCGCGTTAAATTTTCGCGCATTTCTACATGTTTGCCTATTGCACTTTAAGTATTCTTTAAAAATGTGTTCGAAGGATGGTTTTATGTTTAAGCATTATCGATTTAAAAATTGTTAAGTATAATTATTATTTAGTGATTTTTTTAATAACAAACGCATCGCATGCGTGATGCGCACGCATCGCATGCGTGATGCGCACGCATCACGCATCGGAGCGCATCGCGCATTTTAAAACCAAGCTTGTTACAGAAAAATTGCGATTCATAAAGGGCATTTTGGACATTTTAGTATAGTCAAATACCATTATCAGACAATGTGCGTAATCAGATATGATAAACATTTTAGGTGAGGAGTAGCATTTATGTTAATTTTATAAATCCATGCTTATCTAGCTAAATTTCATAAATACCATGTGAGTATATATTAGTTGTTTTTTTCCAAAAATAAAATCAGAAATTTAATAAATTGGGTGAATGAATTATCATTTGTAATTTTAAATTTAAAGCATATAAAAAATGGCGCGCCACAAGGCCTGATACTTGTAGCGCCATTTCTAGTTCCTTTGTTCAATTTCAATTTCCCTAAGCGTCGTTATATTGTAGCAGGCTTTACAATCATTTGTTTGGAAATGCACATATGTAGAACTTAAAAGAACGAAAATAAGGTAAGAGTTCTACAATTGTTTGAATGGAAACTAAATGGAACCATTTGGAGGTAAACTTAAATGTACTTACATGTGGCAATCGTGTTTGGTTCGTGGGTTGAATCGTTGAACCTTGTGTCAAATACATCAACCCTGGCCCGCGCAAACTTCAAATCGTGTAACCCAAACAAGGTTCATTTAGCTAAATGAGTCAAACAAATTGACGGGTAGTGAACACGATCGCGGGTTGTCATAAATGGGTTAAACGGGTTAGCGGGTCAACATGTTTAATTAAACGGGTTAAACATGTCAACTCCAGCACGACGTTTCAATAAATGAGTTCAACATGTCAATCCAGACACAACGTGTTTGTTAAGGACAAGGTATTAAATCAATAAACAGGTTAGATATGACAACCCAAAAACTTGATTATATCTATGTCGTGTGAAATGGGGAGTTGGGCCCATAGCTAGAAACCCCAAGTTGGTCTTAAATTCTTTAGGATAGCCATCTCTTTGACTCCTCGACTCTATTTTGATTGTTCACTCGTTTATCTTTTTTGTTTTATGTATTTTCACTTGAACTGTGGTTCTAACACTTAAGTGCAGGTCTCACAAACACGATAACAATCTAGAGGTACTAACTAGATGTTAAATTATGAAATCCTTGTTCTACCATTAGCCCCAACTATAGACTGATGCCATGACACCAACCCCAGCCCCCCTCGCAACAAACCACCACATCACATATTTACACAACGCATTAGCATATGTGCATGATCAATCTCTTTCATGTGAAGTTGCTAAACACATAAATTGGAACTACTGAAAGTAGCATAGGCGTATAGCGAAGTAAAGAGTAAAGTACACGGATGGTCCCTGTGGTTTACCAAAATTTCGGATTTGGTCCCTAGTTTTCCAAAAGTACACGGATGGTCCTTGTGGTTTGCACTTTGTAACGCATTTAGTCCCCAGCCAACAAATCTAAAGGTTTCAGCGTGTCCAAGTTAGGGATTAAATGTGTTACAAAGTGCAAACCACAGGGGTCATCCATGTACTTTTGGCGAAGTTGGGAACTAAATGCATTACAAAGTGCAAACCACCGAGACAATCCATGTACTTTTGGAAAGCTGGGGACCAAATCCGATATTTTGGTAAACCACATGGGCCATCCGTGTACTTTACTCAAAAGATAACTATGATTGTAGATAGATCTATATCATTAGGTAAGAGAGCTAAACACTAGTTTCAAGTTACTATCATCATCATCATCATACTCAGTAAATCTCACCAATAGCAAAGCAAAGGTAGGGTCTGAGGAGGGTAAGATGTAGACAGTCTTACCTCTACCTCATAGGAATAGAGAGGCTGCTTCCAGTGAGACCCCCGGCTCGAAGTTTCAAGTTACTATCATTTTTTTAATTATTTCGCTTAGTTTCCATTTATTTTTGTTTCCATCATCACTTGTTATGAACTTATGATTCTATCGTTTATTTCTTTTGGCTCGCCTTATCTAAGTTATCTAGATATGATTGTTTCTAGCCAAAATATGATCTTTTCAAGCATTTCATCTAACCAGAGAGCATGAAACAAGGCGCACATAGACAGAAAACAAAAGGCTTCAAATCAATAGCAATAGCAATACCCAAAATGGAAGCAGAAAACTAGAATGAAGTAATGATCAGATAAAAGTAGTGCCATGAAAGAAAAACATGAAGATTATGGAATACCCGGATATAAGATTGGACAATTTAAAGAACCCTCATCTCATCAAAAGTATTAGGATGTTTTCTTTCTTTCTTTCTTTCTTTCAGGAATAGGAGTCAGGTTACTGGGTCTTCTTCTTCTTCTTCTTCTTCTTCAGGAAAACAGTGAAATTACAGCAAGTCCAACTAATATAACAAGAAGAAGAAGAAGAAGAAGATTATGAAATTAGTAACCTATTTTCTCAATCAATCTCCAAGTTGAGATTAAATGTATATTTTAGGAATATCAAAATCCACAGAGGTAAAGGAGTAGGGTTTACCAGGAGCTGCGAATTCAAACTCCGCCATGGATCTCAATCGCTTTACCACTTCGACAACATCATCCATCTCACTTAAAAGCTAAAAGCTATCTATGCTGTATTATAATACAAGAGAGAAAGCACATTACCGCAAAAAATTAGGATCCAGACGGACCAATGGAGTATTATCGTGCCAACCATCACTACGTTGTAATGCTATACACTAATTTTAGGAGGAAACTAAATAAATAAATCTCAATCCCCCCCCCCCCCCCCCCCCCTTTATGAGAATCGAACACAAGACCTAATGGTTCTAAAGTCTTATCACACCCCCAAGATGTTACTAGGCTATAATGTCTTGGGCAAGAAGCACATTTTAATGATACCTAAAAAAAATTAAGAACTCTCTCTCTTAATTTATAAATACACCCTTAAAATGAGAGTAAATTGGTCTTTTAATCAATGTTTTATACTTTAGTTCTTCATCTTATTACACTTAAATCTCTTAGTTTTAACATAATTATAGGTAAATAGTTACAATTTTCCCCCTTCACAACAAACTTATAATTATTTTACGTATTCTTGTTATATCTTTTAAACTATAACGTTTAAAAAAAATCCAAAAGTACCATTACGACCTACTCATTTTTGTTGACGTTTCGATAGTTGTCTTGGTCAGTATTGACCTGTGGATTAAAATGTACAAGTAGATGATGCCTTAATGTACAAGTAATTAAAGTCTAACGTACTTAGTCATTATCCCAAAATGTTTAATAGCTACAAAATGTTAACAGATTAAATACCGTCAATTTAATCCTCTCATTTATATTACACTTTAATCGCTCATCTTTAACAAAATTATAGATAATTAGTTAGTAGTTACACTTTATCACCATATAAAAACTAACTCCCCCACCCCCTACCCCCACGATTTTTAAACGATCATAAATTTTGGTACGTTAATATTTTTTTTTAAATTACACCATATAAACGAGTGTTTTATTCTCTTTAATTTGAGTATACTATTGCTATAGTATTTTAATTAAAAAATTGATATGTTACTGATTAACAGTGTCTAAGGGTGAGTAATAACTGAATCGTTAACCGAAACCGAGCCGAAATCAACAAAAAACTGAATTAACTGAAACTGATTAATCAAAACCCGAATTAACAAAAAACGGTTATCAATTTTTTGTACCCTCATTTGACCAAAATTAACTGAACCGAACCATTCATTTTTTCATATAATTCTAGTTTTTCTACCTTCAGTTCATGTATTTCATATTTATACCCTCATTTTATGTATTTATACCTCAATTTCAAGTACCTGTACATCCATTTCATGTAATTATAACTAAATTTCATGTTTTTCTAATCAAAATTTTAGCCTAAGTTTAGGTTTGGCTATTAACCGAAATTAAATAAATCAAACCAAAAACCGTCAATCTAACTAAATAAACTAAACCAATTAACTGAAAACGAATTGTTTAATAAAATAGACTAATCGATGACCTCGATTTCAGTTGAGGATAATAATCTGACAAATCGAATAATGCACACTGTGGCAATGTCTGTGTTTTCCACCGCATCGCGCGTGCACCTATCGGTTGTTAACCAAAACCGGTTATCGGTGAGCAATAACTAAATCGTTAACCTAAACTAAACTGAAAATAGACAAAATCGAACAGCAATCAACCAAAAACTGAATTAATTGAAAACTGAAAACCGAATTAACCAAAAACCATTTATCAATTTTTTTGTACTCTCGTTTAACCAAAATTAGCTGAAGTGAACCGAATCTTTCATATTTTCATATATTTCTAGCTTTTATACCTCTAGTTCATATGTTTCATATTTCATATTTTATATCTCCATTTCATATATTTATACCTCAATTTCATATATTTCTAAGCAAAAGTTTTAGCCTAAGTTTGGTTTTTGCTATTAACTGAAACTAAACGAACCAAACCAAAAACCGTTAATCTAATCGAATAAACTGAAGTGATTAACCGAAAACCGATTGGTTAACAAAATAGACTAACCGATGATATTGGTTTCGACTTCGGTTGAGGATAATAACCGAACCGACCGAACCATGCAAATCACAATGAAATGGATTACCCGATTACTTCGCTTTTGATGTATATCTATCACAATAATGCTACAATAAATATCATATGAATAAGAAAACTACCAAAAACGAGTATCGCAATTCGATGTATCGCTCTCGCCGCATCGCGCGGGCATCCTGCTACTAAGAACCAAAAGAGTCGTAATACATGGATAACTTATAAAGACTCAATAAAGGTATATTTGTCTTTGACAACGTACAAGGATTATGGAAATCCTTATTTTCATGCCATTTATAATTTAATTTGACAATGTCATTTTTTTTTAATTTTGTAAATAAAACATGCTATTACATAGCTAGCATTTTCATGTTTTTTAGTTATACAAAGAACACATACTACTATATAACTAGCACAAGAACAATCCCGTGTTCATTTTTTATTTTGTAAACAACACACATGTTGTTACATAACTAGCACAAATTTATGTTTTTTAAATTTTGTAAACAACACTTACTATATAACATAACTAACATAATTTCATGTTTTATTTTATTTTGTAAACACATACTGTTACATACTAGCACAATTTCATGTTTTTGTTTTAATTTTGTAAATAGCACATGTTATTACATAACTAGTAGAAAACAAATTTATTTCCAAATAGACTCTCAATAACAACACTGTAGGACCGGTTTTGACACCGTTCGATTGCGTAACGGACGTTCGACGTGCGGAATCCGTGAACGTACGTGACCGAACACACAATAACGTACTAGAAACGTGATTTACTAGAAGAATAAACGTGTATGGTACAAGAATCACGTGTAGAGAGCTTTCTCTCTCTAGACTTTCTCTCTCTAGAATTACAAATGAACAAGTCTTCCCCTAGATTCTCCAAAAGCCCACTAATTATGACTTAATCACTCCTATTTATAGGTCAAGGGCTATTTTAATGAAACTTCATTAATTACAAGATTGCCACCTTGCCTTTTTCTCTAAATATTAGACTTTAACGACTCGGTTTGTTCATTTCCTCACTACGACTCGGATTGACGAAGGCGATAGACATAAAATGCATCAACAATCTCCCCCTTGGATATTGCCGCAGTCAATCCTTAGTCAAACTCGTAGTGACTTGTCTTTCTCTCTCTCTTGATTCTTCTTTAACTTCTTCAGCAAACATAGACTCCCTCTTGCTCGAACAGAAACCCGGTGGATCTGTTTTCAGCTTTTAGTAGTCTCTTCAGGCTCCCCCTTTCGTCAAGCTTCCGTGCTTTTGGGATCGACACCTGGCTTTTCATATTCAAAGAATCAAAAACCTATACATCTCAACCTCTCGTAAAACAAAATAATTTTGACTCTAAAAGAATTCACTCAAAATTCTCAAACATATAACACACAATATTGTGATTCAAATTAATGAATCATCTAAACATTTGAGGATTATCTTCCAACTTCTCATTATCTTAACCAAACCAATTGTTCATCTTGTTTAGCACTTTGAGATTTTGAAAATCAGCTTTCCAACATCAGTTGTCGAAAATATTTTTGAATTTTTTCAAAATTTTATGCTAAAACACACTAAAATCTTTTTGGATTTTTGTTTTTGAAAGAAATGCAATAAACAAATATATACAAACAATATTTTTGTGAGTTTGTGTAAGAGGATCATATCAGTTCATGAGACAAATCACTAGCACCGTTAAGCTTTAATCATTTTAAGTTCTAAACGATTCACCTTGATTGTCGATATACTGATCCATCTTAAATCCTCACACAAATTTCAATTTACTCAGGATATGATTTAGATGTCTTATGAACTTAGCTCATTCATGTGTCCCACCTCTTGAATATACTCCCGTATCCAGAATCCCAATATTCAGTCTTACAGGTGAGTATACTACAATGATATCTGTACATAAATTAGGTAATGCGAGGGCCGAGAGATCTCAGGTCGATACTTCCGTATACGCAGAGAGATATCAGCTTCGACTTTACGGTATGTCCCCTTTAGAGGATCTTTTAGCTACAACAGCAGCGACTATCAATTTTATTGTTTCATCAGCATGCTGAGGGTTTATGCTATGTTTCAAGCATTTGTGGAAAGTATTATCCAAGGACTAGGTCAGAACTTCCATTCAGCAGAAGTCCCGGAATAATACCCCAGACACCATTGAGTATAAAAACCTAGTATATCAGAATACGAGACCTTTCAAACGAGATTTCAGGGGTTACCTATATATCCAAGTAGTGTTCCCCACGAATTTCACAAGTTTGAAATTTTAGATTTATATCCCGAATAAATCTACTAAATGTGCAAAAACCTATCGACACATCATCAGTGAGACCGTTTATCACTTTTAGACTTTTCATTTCTTTAGCATGCTGTGACAGTCCAACTGATTTACTATCATTTCCTCTTTTTCACAACAAAACTCATTTTGAATTTTTCAATGTTTTTGGCTTTTTCAAATTTTTTTTTAAAAATTTTCTCCCCCTAAAATCAAAATATGTTTCAATTTTGATTTTCTGGGAAAATTTGAAACAAACTGTACAAACTTGACAACTTGATGAGAATCACTTCAATTCTCCATCCACCGGCATAAACAATCAGAACTCCCCCTCACAACAAACTATTTTCCCATTATGATTTCAAAACACTTAAGTTTGTTTTAATCAAAATGGTTTTTCCGGAAAAATTAGTTTGTTTACCAATCATTTGTAGGTTCGGGGTCACTTCATCACATTGTTTTCTTCATACACATGACAGATTTTACAATTTCAGTTTTAATTCTCAAACATCATTTGTAGAAAATCAAGTACAACTTAATGTCCCTGATTTACCACATGTAAGGCGAAAAATCACCAGAGTGAAATTTCTCAAGAAATGTGCCGATTCATGTTCCACGCTTACCAACCTGGGAACTCCGGCAAGTCAGGGTTTTCAGTTAAAGAGATTCACCCAAGCCTGACGGTCCTTGGGTGTTTTGAACATACCTTTTTGATTCATAGAATTCCTTTACCCCTTTGACTTTTCCGTCAACCCTTTTTCCAAAAATGTTTTGAACATTAGGGTTAAAGGCTTTTTCAACATCAAAATCTTTCTTTTCAGAAAAAGATTGATTTGAAATTTCAACTTCGTCAACTTTTTGTTTATAATTTTCAGCTCGCAATGGTGGAAAGTTAATATCATCCATTGGCGGAACTGAATTTTCTCCTTTTTGCTCAACTGGTGGATCTTCTGACTTTGACAAGTCAGATTCATCGCCAACACATGGCTCCTTTGTTTCCGAAGAAACAAATTCATCGCCAGGAAGTGAAAACTTCACTTTCTTTGTTTTGTTAATCCTTTGATTAACAACTTTGTCTTTCTTCAAAATTCCTTTCTCTTCTGTCCTCAGATTTGTATCTGATGAATTCGTTTTGCAAGATTTATCATTCTTTGAAAAGCAAGACGATTTATCAGAACTCTTCTCTGTTTTACTTGTTGTATCCGAGGACAAAATCCTTTCAAGATACTTTCGTGCTTTCTTCCTTTTCTTTCTCAATCGATCTTTCTGCCCTTGTGAGAGTTTCACTTTTGGTTCTTTCACTTCTTGTTTTTTCTGTGTTCTGGGCTTTTCATCGACTTTTACTGATTTTGTCACCTTTTTCTGAGATTCAGCCCTCGATCTTCCCATTGATCTCATTGGGCAATCTCTGGCAATGTGACCTTTGATTTGGCATTCATAGCATCTTCTCGTCTCAAATCTCTGTCTCTGGCAGTTAACAGCAATGTGTCCTTGAAAACCACAGTTGTAACACACCCTGTTATCATACCATGTACCACCTTCACAGCAAACGCTCAGATCATAGCATTGTCTGGCTTTGTGGTAATCATCACTTCTCCTATAAGCTTGATTTGACGCTTGAGCACTGTGGTCAAATCTGCACCACTTATTACCAACTTTTTGTGAGTTTTTATTTTCAGATTTTTGTGGTTTTTTATAATGATTGGATGACTGAACTGATGAGCTTTTATTTTCATTTTTAAAATTTTTCAAATTTTTAACTTTTTGTTTCTGTTCTACAATCTTCTTAACAGGTTTTTGCTTTGAGCATTCACCTATTTCAGTAGACTGCAAAACAGTATTTTGAAATTTTTCTTGTAATTCTAAAAATATTTTTCTTTTCTTTTCCTTTTCTTTTTCATCATCAGTTTTGTCATCACAATCCTCAATTTTGACTTTGTCAAAATTTGTGACATTGTCACTTATTGAAACAGAATTGATCGGTTTTGGACATGGAATATTCAAATACTCTGAAGAAGTCACAAAACCTTTCAATTTTGTTTCAAGCTCGTTGATTTTCTTTCGAGCTTTCTCACCTTCTTTTTCAAGTTGAATAATCTTCTGAAGATGAGAATTTATCATTTTTTGCTTTTCGATGTTGTTTTTGCTAAACACATCTCTCCCATCTTCAAGAATTTTTATTTGACTTTGAAATTCTTTTTCCATTTTTAATTTTTCATTTTCAAAATCTTTTTCCTTTTCTTTCAAAATTTTGTTTTCCAATGTCAAACTGTTCATGCCACTCAACAGTTTGACATTTTCAGATTTCAAATTCTCAAAATTTTCTGTCATTTCAAGAATCTGTTTATCATCAGATCTTTTCTCATCCTTCACACGATTGATTTCCACTGTTAAACTCTCCACATCCTTCAAGAGTTTAACGTTGTCTGCTTCAAATTTTTCGCATTTTGAGCACACAACTTCACATTTTGAAGTTCCATCTTGCTTGGATTCTTCATTTTTTGAAATGTCCTGTGTCTCTGTCTTGTATGTGCCTGCACAAAAAATTTTAACAAAATCAAGAGGATTCATATATTCATCAATATAACAACCCCTCTTAATATCGTATTTCATAACATCTTTTGCTACACGACACATATGGACTCTTTTGCATATTTCAAAAACCACATCCAAACTCATTTTTTCCAATTCTTTTTCTACTCCATTCATAAACTCTTTCTTTTTCTTATTATTTTCATACTTGAGTGTTTTGAGCTTATTTATAAATTCATTTGGATAAAAATTTGAGAACCTAGAATCCTTTTTCAATTCAATCAAAAATTCATCCCACTCTGAAGGTAACGCGTCCGCAAATTTTGATATTTTTTCAGCATTTGATATCTTTATCTCGTACCTTGTTAATTTTTCAATTAGACAATTAAACCGTCTTTCCAACATATCCACTGTTTCATTTTTCATACACAAAAAACATTCAAATCTTTTATCCCAAATATCCTTATTCTCATTTTGATATTTACTCCAACACCCATCAAACCAATCATTTAACCTTTCAAGGTTATAGTTTTCCTCTTCGTCAAACATTTTAACCACAACTTATCAACAACTTTTTGGTATTTGCGCCTTGTAAATCACCTCGAATTACCTGCAATCAAACAAATACACAATCAGTTTAAAACGAACTGAATATGTAAACGTGCGTGTTTGTGAAATCAATCTAAGACCCGTTGTCAAAGATTCGCGGATTCGATTCAATGTTGTTCAAGTGAAATCACTAAACGAATAAACTTGATTGAATCGAAATGGATTCAATTGATCTTTCACTGATTGAACCGTAAACTTTTACACTTGATTTAATGGATTTAAAAACAAATCTAACCAATATGAATCACAATTTGATTTTTTTTTTTTTTAAAAACATCCGACAACTTTATTTCATACCAAACATCATTGGGCCGCACATATTTATCCAACTAGTAATTTTGATCAGATAATATGCAAGATTTGTCAAAACATCAAAACTATTGGGCCTCACGATCCACTGAAACGACACATCACAAACAATTACAGTTCATGAATCCTTGATCTAATATATTCAATTAATGCTGACCGACAACCTTTTATGAATTCTGAATACTCAATTCAATTTAAAATTTCACGTAAATTGTTACTGACAACAACAGTTATTATATTTGAACGTGATTGGGCCTTGAATTTTAAATGAATTGGTGATCACATGGACTGCTCCACTATTAATTGTTTAGTTAACTTTGATTGGGCCTCCCAATTAAGTGTGGCCGACACTATAATCCAGTTTGATTTCTTATTTGACCTCCAAACTATGTATAATCAAATGCAATTCTCCTGACCCGACACCTATTTCAATTCTTATGCAAACTTGTAAGTCACACTTTCAATGTAAAGAACTTGATCAATTTTGTCGTTTATCAGATCACATGCATTCCGACAATTAATTCAGTATTCAACTGTTATTTTTCGATACAAACAACACTCAATTTTCAGTGTATCGATAAAATCAAAGTCACGTGAACTACTGACAGACTGTTTCAAACAGTCATGTGTCAATTTCAAACGTACAGTCCAGTTTTCAAACGGTCAGAGACAAATTTCAAACGGTCACGTGCTTGTTCAAACGGTCAGATACTTGTTCAAACGATAGTTCAAACGGGACGGCCTCTTTCAAACTTTCAACTTCAAACTGTCACTCCCTCAAACGGTAGTGTCAGTTTCAAACGATGTAAGCCAATTTTCAAACGTAACGGGCTGTTTCAAACGACGGAACCGAGATTTCAAACGATAGATCACTTTTCAAACGGACTAGTGCTGTTTCAAACGGCCAGACGCTGATTCATACGAATTGCGGACTGAAAAACTCGAATATCTCCTAAACGGCTTGGAATTTCGATCTGAAACTTGGTAGGGTTTTAAAACTAACAATTTCGCACACAATATCAAAAATTCAGACAAATCGGACCGTGAAAACAAGTTCAATTTGACTAAAAACCGTGAAAAATGTAACAAATAGGTAGAAGATGAAGAAATAGATGAAATCGGATCTGAATCGGCTGAAATCTGGTACGAAAACGATGTGTTTGATCAAGCAATCGAGCTCCTAGCTCTGATACCACTTGTAGGACCGGTTTTGACACCGTTCGATTGCGTAACGGACGTTCGACGTGCGGAATCCGTGAACGTACGTGACCGAACACACAATAACGTACTAGAAACGTGATTTACTAGAAGAATAAACGTGTATGGTACAAGAATCACGTGTAGAGAGCTTTCTCTCTCTAGACTTTCTCTCTCTAGAATTACAAATGAACAAGTCTTCCCCTAGATTCTCCAAAAGCCCACTAATTATGACTTAATCACTCCTATTTATAGGTCAAGGGCTATTTTAATGAAACTTCATTAATTACAAGATTGCCACCTTGCCTTTTTCTCTAAATATTAGACTTTAACGACTCGGTTTGTTCATTTCCTCACTACGACTCGGATTGACGAAGGCGATAGACATAAAATGCATCAACAAACACAAAAGGAAAAAAATAGTAGCACACAAGAATTACACAACAAAATAAGAACATAAACACAATATATTTTTCATACTAGCACATTACAGCTACATAACTATCATAATTATAAAATACCTTTTATAACTTTTTAAAAAGTCACTTTTATAAATAAAAAAAATATAACAATATGATACTCATATTAAAGATAAAAAATACTTGATTTTATGGTATAATTTTCTTTAAATAATAAAGTATATAAAAGTTATTTTAGTTTAAAAAACCTTGGTGGGATTAGTGTTTAATGGAAAATGGCTAAATGACTAAAATACCCATAGATCTTATTAAATAATATAGTAATTGTTAACGATGAACTCTAACAAAGCTTGGCCCTTGATTCAATTAATCAACAATCAAAATGTGTTCTTACTGTTTTTAGATAACATAAGGTTTGTACCGGATCTTAACTCGAAAGACTTGATCTGTCACACCCCCAAAAATACCTCAAGCTGAAACCCCCGCGAGGCGTGTGACGTACCAGGATCTAGCCACCAATCATATTGAACTCATGCAAGATTTAAATTAGAAACTTTCATTCACCAAAACAAAGTGTTATATTACATAAAGTATAACTCAACGTGTTCAGCGGAAGTATAAATCGTCAGTTACGTAGTTCGTAAACCCAGTGTATGACATTTATTAAACTCGTCTCGTGTTTCCATGTATCACGACCCATGACCACTCCAGCCTCCCAGACAGCAAGTTCCACGTCCACACATATCTATAACCTGCGAGCATGCAAACAAGTGTATCAGACAACGCTGGTGAGTTCACAGTTTTATGAAAACGATTGGTTACCAAGTGTTTAATCCAGTTTAATAACAATTCCGAAAGTAATGTTGATAATAACTCGAGTACCGTACAAGATGTTGTTTTGCCCGTCCCCAATGCCCCCTATCTAAGCATTGGTCATGATTAAGGTCATTAGTTCACGCCCGTCCTCTCAGGTACGGTGTGAGGTTGTCAAGCCTAATATCGCTATCAACTAATACCCCGTTACCTCTCAGGTAACTATTCGGTAGAAGATGGGACTTAAGGTGATAGGAAATGAGTGTATTATCCAACATTCCAGTTTTTACCCAAAAGACTTATTCCTCTCAGGAATACCCATTTGATTGTCCCACCCACCGGGACGCATGCTCAAGAGAAGTGAACTCACCTTAGATTGCTCGATATGTTACGTTACATTACCCGTTCCGAGTTAGTCAACCAAACCCTACCGTGGTTACCAAAGATAATCAGTTTCATAAACACATATCCGAATCACGTATTCAATGAGTCACATGTAATACCATTATCACATAGCAAACGTTTAGATTTCATACACGTTCGTATCACAAGTTCTTGATCCAAACAGTAGTTACCAATAAAATCAGTTTCATAATAATTAGATCACGTATTTTCACAGATTGCATTCACCGCAAAGATCACTGTATAACACATAGCAAGTACTCAAATCTCATTTGAGTCCTCATCTCACATGCATGTCACATACATCACTAAACAGGTGAGTTGGCTACTCACACTAGCCAAATCAGGTTCGTCATTCCTAATTAACATTATTAACATGCAACAACTAGAGTTTTGCAAACATAAACATTCAACATCACAAACTGTTTTGTTTGATTGTTCACTTGCAACATCCCACGAAGAAACATCTCCACGAAGAACCAGTTCTTCGTGGGATGTTCTCATGGCGAAGAACCATGTTGGCGAAGAATCCCTCTTGGCGAAGAACTATTCTTCGTCGAGAATGTGGGTGGCGAAGAACCCTAGTGGTTCGTCAAGAACCAGTTCACGAAGAACCATGTTCTTCATCGAAATACGTCCTTCGTGGGGGAAGTCTTTCGCCGCACCCTTATCAGAAAGTTACAATTCCAAAACGGATTGACCATTACGATTTAATCAGTTATTATTCATATTCATATGAACCCTAATTGTCGTTCGTCATTAACACTATTATCGTAACGCATCATCATGGATTAACATAATTCTAATCATGTATAATCAGAATTCTAATTCAGCCACTAACATTGTAATCATCGTGCAAATCAGATTATCAAGTTCATTAGCCCATCATACAATCATCTATACAAATCATTATCACATAATGTTAACTACTCAATCCCTTGGGAATCCATATATCACTAAGGTAGACTCAACGATTTCTATAAGTGCATAACCTTAGTTCATCGATCAACAGTCATCGCATACCTAACATTTGATTAGCACAATGTGTTTATCACATACCCTACCTATCATGCAAAATTCATATATCAAACATCCAATAGTAATAGTGTCAAGCAGTTCATCACATCATCATTTCACTAGACATTACAAGAAATTAAATCAAACAATAAAGACCATGCACTAACCGAATTCTAGATGAGATTCTCGAGAGGAGAGAGCTGCCGTCTGATTCGAAGTGGAAAGAGAGAGAGAGCTAGGGTTTGATTATGTTTCAAAAATCAAATATACGCACAGGAGGGAGGGCTGGTCCTGAGACGACTTGGGCTCGAGGAATAGACTGGGCCGATGGCCCCTTTTGGCGAATAACCCTCTTGACGAAGAATCATACTTCGTCAAGAGCGATGATGATGAAAAACCCTCTTCGTCAAGTAGTATTTGTGACGAAGAACCCTTCTTCGTCAAGAGGTGATTGTGACGAAGAACCCTTCTTCGTCGGCTTGGGTTCTTCGTGACTCGAGTGTGGTGTGTAACCCAAAGTTATGAAGCATGAACGTGCTATGTTACAACGAGCTAAGTTTCCATTTAACAACATTTAACAACCAAACATAACAATACTTAAATCATTCATATATCGTGCACATGTTACAACGTGAAACGAATTGTAAAAACAAGATTGTGAAACAAGTGATGCGTAGAGGAAAGACCTTGAAATCTCGGGTTGTCACATCATCCCCAACTTGAAAGAAATTTCATCCCGAAATTTGATAAGTAACCCAAAGTGGCAAAGTGTTAGATCAGGATGACTGTGGATTTTCCTCGGGTGCCACGTGATCCAACTGTTAAATTGAACAAAAAGTCATTGAATTATGTGTGTTCCTTGTAGCGTGTTAATGCGTAAAAATTAGAATAAAACGTAAAACATAGAAAAGAATAACTAAGTCGACTTAGGGCATGCTAGTTGCGACGGGGCGGTTAAACATGGAAAAATAGACGTAACAACATTAAACCACACATGTGCTTGCAGCGCGTTAACTCACAAAATTTAGACTGAAACAGTAAACGAAAATTTGTAAAAGATGAAAAATATAGAGAACCAAAGTAGAAAGTCGAAAAAGTGTTAGGATTAAAAATGAAAAAAAAAACCTTTATAACAAAATTATAAAAGATAATAAGTACTGATGTGCTAAAAGTAGTTTAATAAAAACAAACTAAATTAACCTAATCTAGACACAAAGTAATACTCTAAACTCGACTAAACTACAAACCGTCAAATGAACCGATCGACTCTAGTAAAGCTAAGTAAGTGAGGATATCGAACCCACAGGACTCAATTTAACTACATTAACTAAATTATCTAGACCTAGACTGACACGGACATGACACTAACTGTTTTTTTAATTGGGAGGGGTGCTCTAAATATCCTAAAATTGCGATTTAAATTAAACTAGTTTTATACCTGCCCGCGTTGCGGCGTGCTAAATCAAACCGTTTTCGATTTTTATAATATGATCTAGGGGAAAAATTACATCAAGGTGTAGATAGAAAAATATCAAAACAACAATAAAATATTGTTCAATCTAGCCGATTACACAGGTGCAAAATGGGTTTTTCTCAGAGAACGCCGTATATAATTTGAGATATTGAACGACCTCTGCCATTAAACACTGGATCAAACATCAAGATAGAGTAGTGCAGATTCTCGTGTCATATCCATATTTCTCAATGAACGACTGCAGTTTATCACAGATGAATCCCCCTCAAACATCTCATCAGTGAGGACCTCCATAAGTGCAGCTACCTATGTTCAATAAACAATTAGAAATCCACAAAGTATTTATCAGATGAAGTTTAAAGAACATAAAATATATACCAGATTCCTTTATCCACAATGTTACATGTGTGTGGTAGCTCTGATTCCCTCGTACCATTGAAGAAGAGCTGTATTGGAGATCAATGGAAATGAATATTGTAAGATAAAGATTTTTAAAGACAAGGAAAAAGTATACACATTTGTAATAGAGGTGTTTTCATCTTTTTTGTAGGCTGGGATTTCAACAAAGGTGAAATCCATACACCTGTTTCTAAGTTGAGTTGGCTAGGAACTAACAAAAAGATAAATGTAACCCATTTGAGCTGCTAGAGATCAAACATAAACCAAACTAATTAACTCATATTCTAAACCAAAGAACGTGAAAAAGAATGATACCTCTGAAAGAGTGGGAATTCTTCTTACTTTTTTTTATTTTTCATAAAAAAAGAAACCTTCCATTCAAGAACCTCATTTTCTTCATCAGTAAGTACACATAAACAATAAAAATATCATTTAACTCCTCAAATTTATAAACAATCTTTGCATCATCACACTAACGCACAAGCCAAAAAGATGAATGTAATGAAACGGATTTATCTTGCGAAGTCGGAAGCATCGTTTTCTTTTTTTCAAGATCTCTTTTCAACAATTCAAGATCCTCAAAACTCAAATCCCATATTGATATTGATATTAAGAAAATGCCATCAGATTGAGTCCGCTATTTATGTTTAAATGGTGGTACCACCATTTAAGCGTAAAAACAACCCTCAAGGGGTCATTATCAAAATCTTCATATAAAATTCCAAAAATTTGGGAAAAAGTAATTTTTGGTCAACTCAATTCCACGAGATTCTAGATCCATTACCCAACCTTCCCATTTACCTACCTCTATGTCAATCAATAACATGAAAAAGCTTACCTTTTTTGGTAGCCTTCAACGGAGTACTTACAATTGATAAATGGTGTAAAAACAAAAGGTAATCTACAAGAGGCGCCGTTCTCCTTTACTCCACATCCACTAACACATGGGCATAAATTGCTTAACATTTTTCTCTGTTCACAATCTGCATTTATAATATTATCATGCCAACACATTTCTTGTGGAGATAAAAGTACACCAGATACAACCGCACTTGAAGAAACAGACGATAATGGAACAAAAATACATGATCCACTACTAAAGTTTGCCATGCTTTTCTTATATGAAGAAACAAGTTCTTTCCATATGAATGATTAACCAAGTTGAAGACGTCTTTCAGACCTAGGTGGGAAGTTCTTCTACTCTCCGAACCTCGTCCCTTGAGGATCCAATAAAATGATCAGCAACAAATACGTCCTCAAGGTAACTGCATATCATAATTTCAAAATCTTGAATTAGAACATGTAATATTAGGCTAATAGTGGCAATTTAATCCAATTCTGTGACATTTAAGTATCTAGCATGTCAGAGATCTACATACCCTAATAACTTGTTAAAATAATAACCTAACGAAAGTTAAACAGATTAAGATTCAAGATTATAAGCCCACACAAACGCACAACTCGTCGCATTCGATTAAGACCACCGTTGTTCTTGTAAGCCCATAAACATGAAACAGATTAAAATTCAAGATTATCAAGTAATCAAACAATTATCTTTCATTCGAAACAAAATCAATAAAACTCAACAAAAACAATCTATTCTAGACATCTTTAACGAAATCATCACCAGTACTACAACTAATTCATTCAAAAACAACAAAAAAAAAACCAATTGTTTTTAACATATTTAACAAAGATATCACCAATTTGACCATTGTATAGCTTTACCTCCTTTTGCATATAAACATACCATCCTACAAAACGTTGAGGATCATAACGACATGTGAAGATTGTGAGTGGTCCGAAAGCTAAAGATGCATCCATTTCTTCATCTTTTTAAGTTGTGCTCCCATAATTGTAGGTTATAAACCAGTCTAACAATGGGTTCGACTTCAACATATGGGTCTTCATAGAGCTCAACATATGTCCGGTCTCCTACCAACAAACCTAGGTGATATAAGAAAAGAAGGCAACTTTAGAGATCGAGAACACATAAGGCGAGAATCAAACTCATGATAAACAATTATGATGGATCGATCACCCACAAACAATCGGTCGCCAATATTTTTCCGACTGAAAAAGCCTCTATAGAAATCTCATCCAAAACTTGTATTCAAACTTTATGACGACTCAATTGTCGCAGAGCAGAACTTATGGACAACGATTGAAATGCTTGGAACAAAACCTTATTAAGAATCTATACTCTAAATTCGTAGGTAACCACCAACGGATTACTGATTAGCATTGTAAAATCTGATTTTCTTCTATTTAATGTACTTAAAATTTTTGTCGTAGATCTTGCATAAACGGAAATTGAAAAATTCAATAACAGTATGAGTTCCAACTATATGTCAACCCAAGCCGTTATATTGTGACCATTTATGAAATTCTATTAACATACTTCCTCTTAGTTCATTTCTTCACCTTTAGAGAGATTTGCACCTATTAACATCATAAAGTAGTTCAACAAAAAACTAACAGCTGTGTACTCAAATTAAACCCTAGAAATAACAAAGGAGGTGAAACAAAAATCATAATAAATCAGATCGAAATATAGAGAGAATGATCAAAGTGAAAGAATTTACCACTGACCTGAATCCCGGAGCCGCAGGTCACCAGAGAAGAATACAAGGTCGTCGCTAACCTGAGCTTCACCAGCCTCTGCAACTTTACATCATTGCCATAGCCGAAGTGAAACAGGCGGGTGCGAATGCAGATTTAGGCATTGGGTACGATCTTATGAATAAGCGATTTAGGGCTATTAGAGTCCTAAACTCCGTGCGTCACCGGTGGGAATCATAGCGTGATTTAGGGTTCTTTAGTTGTCGTCGTTGTATATAGAAAAATAGATTCAATTACCCATAGTGTATTAGTTTTTCTCTCTGCTCAATACATATTAAAAATTCAACAGAAGCTCCCAGACAAAAAAAATGGTGCTTTGATGGCCAAGAAACAAACATGATTAAATGCTCGAAATTAAATACAAAACTTCATGTAAATCGAAAATATAACACTTTTAATGAGTGATCGAGTACTTACCAAAAGTCATGGACATCGATACCGTTTCCGGGTCCGTTGGAATCAGACAGACCAGAGACATGCAATGTCTGATCCAGTGTGCTCTTTGCCGGAAGCCAACATTGCTGCTGCTATCATTTGTATTCGTCCATCTTCTTGCCATAGGAACCGTAGGTCTAAAATAAAAACCCCAAAAAACAACACCACTATGATGGTGGTGGTGACCCTTCGGCCACACCGCACACTCTTCTCTTTCCCTTTTCCCCTTCTCTCTCTTACAGGGTAAAAAAACCCCAAAAGAACAGAAACACCACTACGACGCCTCTTCTCTCTCTTCTCGTTCTCTTTCCTATGAGCTTCGTCGGAACCCTAACCGACGGATTCGCCTCTTAAATCGTCACCTTATCACCAGCCGTGATCGGACACCAGCAGACCCCACTCCATCGCCTCTAATGCGCCTGTACCTTCCCCTACCAGTCGTTTCCGCAGGGAGGTCACCAGAAAGTGGAATCCGGCCCTTCATTCTCTCTCGAGATGTGTTCTGAAAGTGTTAAGGGATGCTGGCATTATCAGGTAAAACCTGGAATCAAAGGTCTTAAGGTAGTGATACGTGTTAATGACGTCTACTCATCGGAGTACTAAGACGGTCGGCCGGAGAAAATGGCCGGCAACCGTCACTCTCTCTCATCTCTTTCATCATTCTCTCACGTTTCTCTCTCTTTCCCTATATCTCTGTTCACCCACCACCGCCCTCAAATGACATATGGCCTCTTCTTTGACACTCATCTTCCACCTAGTTTTAATATGCAGATTATCAAAATGCCCTCATTACTGTTTATTGCCTTTGAATTTTAATATGTATATAATTAATTAAATAAATTAACTAAACACAAACTAACTCGGGTTTACTCAGATAATGGAAAAGACTACCTAGACTGGAATCCTGAATTGTACTAGAAATGATTTATTAAGATTATTAATTATTATGGAACCAGGATCTTCTAATTCTAAACCTATCGAGACACCGAACAAGACCCTCGACCCTTCTCGAGAAGACACTTATGGAGCTCTAAAGGCTGTTATGGACATCGGTTAATCTAGACTCCCTCACGGGTTATCTAAGTGGTTTACAGAAGTATCCTAATACGATCTACTCCCTAACAGGCTATAGATCTAGGATGGACTTGGATTTTCAATTTTGACTTGTTAGACAATGGTCACTAGGGAAACTAGTTCAGACTCCTCACGAAGACCCTACCTTGCAATTTAATGACTTAGACCTAACAATAATTTCGCACCTCACATCTATAGAGATTAGTAGAACACTCAGAATTATTTAATTATTAATTACTGCTTCTAAGGTGTATTGGCCAATTAACCCAAAAGATTATAAAACAAACTCATAATCTAGCATGAATCTATTATGTGAAAGACATTCCCAAGACTCATACGAAGCAACAAATAATAATCAAACAACTCTAAGCATGCATAAACATCGAATTAATAACCAAGTCAACTACTTTTGCAAACAATCCATAAATAATTAATAATTAACGTCGTGACAATGATAAAAGGGAAGTACTTTGTGGCTTGCTAGTGGTTGTACAACTACGTATAGTAGAGCTATGTGTGTTACAGTTTATATTAAATTGTAATGTAATATTAAGATATGTCATGCAAAGTTATGTCATGTGATATTAAGTTATGATCATTAACATCCAAAATGTATATATTATCTTTAGGATCAAATACCACGACCATTATACATTAGACCTTTGGATCCACGAGCATTCCCTGTCACTCTCGACCGACATGATCGAAAGGTTTTCCACATACAACCGATATTTCCTCCCCTCTCATAATCTATGTTGTTCCATACAGATATCCCTCACCCTTTCTCCTCGCCACATCAAACGTGTCTTTCCTCTCACTTTCTATTCCTGGTCAGCCATGAATTTCTTCCACAAGATAGTCTTTACATATCATACCAAACTATAAATAAGAAAATAAAATCCCCCTCTTCTTATGGCAAGTGTATATATAATATAAATAAGGGTTAATGTCATAAAGGCCAACATGTTTTCTTATTTTTCACAAAAATTTCCCACAACATTGGTGTATAAAAGCACATGCATGTGTAAAAAAACATAAAATAAAAAGTCTCCTATCCAAATTTTCTATATTAAAGTTTCTACATTTGTCAACAACACGTGTATTAATATATATATATATATATATATATATATATATAGGGTCGGGATTTAGAGAAAACGGTAGAAAGTGTGAGAACGGTGAGAACGCTTATTGATCGTCCGATCAAAACAATCTATGGACTAGATTGGCGCGGTGACATTTTAGTAAATAACACCAATTTTATTACGTGGACGCGCGTCATTAAGGGTAAAAAAGTAAAAAACCATTCCTCACATAAAACGCCATTGAAAAATAAAATGCCAAATAAATACAAAACGCCAATTTTATCACTGCGTACTTTTTTCTGCGTTTTTATTTAAGCTCTCTGGCTACAAAAACGCCATAAAATATGAAACGCCATTATATATAACGCCAAAGTTACATCCGGATAAATGTTAATTACATTTTTTGTTATAAAAATAACATCCCGTCTAAATTACGTGCCAAAAAAAATTCTATAAATAGAAACGCTTCACCAGCTTTCGTTTATCACACCAAAAAAACACAAAAAAACACACAGTGGTTGCTAAAAAACTTTACAACTCAATGTAAAACGCCAAAAAATACGACAGCAAAACATCTTTTCTTTGATCCTCAGTAATGTTCTGCATGAAGCTTCATTGAATGATTTGTTACGTGAGTGAAGAAAAATTTTGATGCATGAGATGGACAAAATTGAAAAAAGAGAGACTGATGACACCCATATGTCATACTATCATCTTTGTTCCTGAAGAAGGTTTGGATGATAAGAAGAGACCTATACCAGTATATATGCTACTTTTGCCTCAATGAATATAATGAAGACCACATGCAGATAGCATCCACCCACAGGGGGTCACTATATGTCTCCAACATCCACAAAGACACTTCAAAACATGAACAAAGAAAATAAACAATGTCAACCCCAAAACGCCATTTATTTGTCACATATCTTGTAGTTTCAAAAAAAAAAAAAGAGTGATGACACTGAAGATTTAAAATCATAAATTGCTTCTACTTTGTTTTTTTTTTTAATTTTCTTTATCTATTGTTTGTTTTGTAATGTCAGTTAATAAACAACAAAATAATATTAATGCTATAATGAAAAATATAATAAAACGCCAAAATTAGCAAATACGTGTAAAACGCCATAATGCCATAAAAACGCCCCCAAAAAACTACCAAACTATATAATAAATTAATTTGAACAACTAATATTATAAAAAAAAAAGTTTGAAACAATGTGCAAAGAATATAAAACAAAAGAAGTCCAATAGTTATCTAACCGCCATTGGAAAACAAAACGCCATAATTACAGCCGTCAAAAGATTTGACGTGTTACACCATTAAAACAGTTGAGTCTGAAAACAAAACACGGTAAACTGCAAAAAACAGTAAAATTAAACGACTGAAAACATAATTACTAAGATTTATTATATTAAATTTATTTATCTTTTTCAAAACGCCATAATTACCTGACATACGCGGGGAAAAAAGTCAATATAAAAGAAGACCATGAGAACCTAAGCTCAAACACGCCAAAAAGACTAAAACGCCAAATATTCTCCAAAACGCCAAAAAATTTAAAAAATGGCTTAGGTTATTGCATGGAGGTTTGAAAGGAAAGAGAAACGATTCATCATAAAGTTCTCTGACAGGAGAAGGGTAAAGGTAAGAACAATAAAAGCCATGATGGGAATGACTGAAAATGTTCAAAAGGATATCCTGGCCCTTGGTGTTCCAAGAGACAACGATTGTGAAAGAACCAGAACTGTAATAAAAAGGCTGGAGAGAAAGTTTCTAGCAGAAGATGATGAAGATGATGATGATGATATTGAAGATACCCATATACCAAAAATTAGAAGTTGGGTATTGCATGAAGAAGAAGGGACACTTGAAGTGGCTTATCAAAACGGGGTGCAATATTCAAGGCCAATGGAAGAAATATTGAAGACAGGGTTGCTATCTGTCATTGAACAACTCTGTGATTTAACACCTTCAAACGATCCAAAATCCAAGAATGCAGAGATATTCAAGAATAGGCTGCAACAAAGAAGAGACGAGCTAATGGTGTTATACGCAAAAATGAAATTTGATGATAAAGAATCTGAAGAAAGTGATGAACAAAACGATGGGTACATCTCTGATGTAATCCCACCTACGGAAGACTATTAGTTTATTTTGATTTTCGTTTTATTGTAGTTTTTATAAAATATTAATCTATGGAAATGAATTATTAACAAAAAGATACAAAACGCCAAAAATGACATGGGAAAAGCCATAACGCCAAAAAATTAACTATGTGACACAAAAAGAATTAATTCAACGAGAAGAAATCTGAGAAAAACAGTAAAACGCCAAATATTTAATAAATCTACATAACGCCAAAACTATCTTGCACGCAAAAAATAAAGAAGCATGTCAACCGCGAAAATCGTGAAAGGAGAAGAATACTAAAAAGACAAAAAAACCCCTCGGACCCTGATCATGCCCCACGCCACGTGTTCGGCCAGGATGCGTTCTCACCGTTCTCACACTTTTGAGCGTTTTCTCCTGAACCCGTTTCTATATATATATATATATAGGGTTCCAGGGTGAACAACCTCCCAATAGTGAACTGCGTGAACAGATCAGGACCCTTGATTTCCTTTTTAGTTGTTAAGGGTAGGATGTAATTATATAAAAAAAACTAGATTTAAATCATTATTTTAATAATTGAATTAAGTTACATCTTTCCAAATTTAAATTCATTATCCACATTATGTTTTATTTATTAATAAGATAATTATCAAAACAAACAACAAATCACCAGATTTCAATTTTAATTTTTGTTTCAGATTTCATCACCAGAATTCAAAATTTGATTTTTAAGATCCACGTAACCTTCATATTTCAACGGTATACACATGTGTACTTGGATATAAATAGAACAGTACACATGTGTACTCAGCATCGTACATATGTGTAATTATCTACATAATATATACATAGAAACAATACCTGTAAAACTATTTTATATTTAACAAATTACAAGTTCCATAATGTTTTCCAAACAAACAAAAAAACATATAATTACAAGTTCCAGTGTTGTAAAAACAATAAACCCAACATAATCGAAAAACAAAAAACATAATCTTTTACAACTATTCGCCACGTTGTATGCTGAATCATCCTTATCGACCTCATACGTGAATCATCCTTATCGACCTTCCATCTTCACTTTTCTCGTTAACGACATCTCCTATAATAGCAAAAAAAACTCAGCAACTAATACTTTGCATAATTCACAAGTGTACATCAACAACTTTACACATTCAATACACAAAAAATTATGAGATATCACAAAAGCAAACGCTATACACATGTGTACATTGGGTTAAAATTAGAGCAAAATCAGAATACACATGTGTACATCGCATTAAAAACAAAGCAAAATCAGAATACACATGTGTACATCGCGTTAAAAACAGAGCAAAATCAAAGAATTGAACAAAAAAACTCAGCAACTAATACTTTGCATAATTCACAAGTGTACATCAACAACTTTACACATTCAATACACAAAAAAATCTGAGATATCACAAAAAAATAGACGCTATACACATGTGTACATCGCATTAAAAACAGAACAAAATCAGAATACACATGTGTACATCGCATTAAAAACAGAGCAAAATCAAACAATTGAACTCCAAAAAACGATAAACAACTTATCAATAATAACAATCTTCAGAACCTCAATCAAACAATAATAATTTTCAACATCAAACAATGAAAAATTGCAAACTTTTTTTTTCAATAATCAAACTCATAACAATCTTCAGAACCTCAATCAAACAATAACAATAAATAATTTTCAACATCAAAAACAATGAAAAATTGCAAACTTCATACCTGGTCGGTCACACCACCACCTTCACTGTGAAAAGAAAGAGAAACATAAGGGGAAAATGTTTGTTTTTTGTAACAAGTTTACCAATCAGAATAATGAAGGAAAATAGGTGTTCTTACTGGAGAAATCGCGGCTGCCGTTGATGTTGATTCTCACCGAACTGATGGCTTCGCCGTCAGTCGCCTCCGCCGCATGACCCCCTCTTTCTCCCTTTCATCTCTCCGACTGTTCTCTTTCGTTCTTCATCTTCTGCAGCTCGATCTTTCTCTCATCATGGTTCTGAGTTTTGTGTGTGCAGTATAGGAAGAAGGAGGGTTGGGGGTTGTGTGGAGTAGCTTGCCGGAAAAACGGATTGAACCAGCCGGATGGTAGGTGGCCGACGCTGATGGTTGCTGGTTTACGGGGAGAAGATGAAGAACGGGATGGTTGGTGGCCGGCAGTTGATGATTCCAGATCTAGGGTTAATATGTTGATTACTTGATTTGTGAGAGAGAGAGAGAGAGATTTATGCAATCAATGCAAAATGGAAATTACATATATACCCTTTTTATATTTAATTAAATGGAAAATATTAATCAAATAATTACCATCATGCCACTCACTTTAATCTCAAGATCATAAAATCAAGGGCCCAGATGAGTTCACGCAGTTCACTCTAGGGATCGGTTCAAATGAAAATCATCCCCAGTTGCGAGAACCGTAAGAACTCCTATCATCCAAGAGGATTTCAACACATCACCTATATTCAAATTAAATCAAAGGGGCAATGTATTTTTTTTTTACTATTTATGTCACATCATTTATTTCTCTCTTCTTTTAAAAGTCAAAATCTATTTTCTTTCTTTCTCTCTCTTTTTATTTGACATTAAAATATTACTCTCTTCTCATATTTTGAAAGCAATATAACAGATAATAATAACAATAATCATAAAGCAAACAAGGGTCCAAACAAAACATACCAAACCAGGAGTGACAAAAATCGATATAGTTTCCTTCCATGGTTCTATTCATGCGATTCCTCATGCAGGGGTCGCATGACAAATATATATTTTTAGTCAAGATCAGACTGTCGTCGTTCCGGGTCGTAAAAAAGTTTAAAAGCGGGTCGTAAAAAAAGTTTACATTTTTTTAACACGGGCGTAAAAAGAGTTTAAATTTTTTTAACATGGGCGTAAATTTTTTTTCAACCGGGGGTGTGGTTAAAAAATGAAATTTTACAACAGGGGTGGAAAAAAAGTTTAAAACAGGGTCGTAAATAAATTTTAAAACCGGGTCATAAAAAAAGTTTAAAACCGGGTCGTAAATTTTTTTTAAAACCGGGGCGTTAAAAATTTTTAAACCCGGGGCGTAAAAAAAGTTTAAAACCGGGTCGTGAAAAAAGTTTATAACCGAGGCGTAAAATTTACAATGTGGATGTAAAAAAAGAGTTTATAACCGGGTGAAAATCTGCTTTGTAAAAAAATCTATAGAAAATACGCTTTGTAAAAATCTATAAAAAATTTGTTATTTGTAAAATAATCTGATTTGTAAACCTTAATAAAAAAAGTAATTAAGACAAAAAGTAAAAGAAGACAATTAAGAAAATATGACAAAAATAGCAATTTGACCAAAGTACCCCTATGACAATAAAATATCAAAAACCAAATAAGACAAAAACATTTAAACATGTGTTATATATCCTTTTAATCTCAACCATCAAACACAAAAGATCAATGGTGGAAAAGTGGTTCCTACGGTTCTCGCAACTGAGGGTGGTTTTCATTTAAACCCATCCATATATATATATATAGGGAGCCGCTAGAATGAGAACCACCACGAGTTATGAGAACCACGAGAACCGCGCCCCGCGGGTGGCCGTCGGCGACAAAATTTTTTTTACACCTAGATCCGTATATTTTAGCGGGGGGTTTAAATTTTCGGTTCAAACGGCGCGCCCGAGGGGGTAGTTTTTTACGCCCAAAGTTTGGTAAAAAAAAAAAGAAAAATTAAAAAAATTAAAAAAACCCAAACTTTGGGCGTAAAAAACTACCCCCTCGGGCGCGCCGTTTGAACCGAAAATTTAAACCCCCCGCTAAAATATACGGATCTAGGTGTAAAAAAAATTTCGTCGCCGACGGCCACCCGCGGGGCGCGGTTCTCGTGGTTCTCATAACTCGTGGTGGTTCTCATTCTAGCGATCCCCTATATATATATATATATATATATATATATAAGGAGAAGATCATGCGAGAACCACCTCTTATTGCGAGAACCGCGAGAACCAATGTGAACACACCAAAAATGCCTAAAAATAGCTAAAAATCACACAAAAATTTTTTTTTTGATTTTTTTAATATTTTTTAGGTTAAAATCGCTACTTTTCGAACAAAAAAAAAAAAAAAAATTTTTTTTTTTAAATTTTTTTTTTTTAAAAATTTTTTTTTTTTTTTTTTTTTGCTTCGAAAAGTAGCGATTTTAACCTAAAAAATATTAAAAAAATCAAAAAAAAATTTTTGGATTTTTTTTTTTGATTTTTTTAGATTTTTTTTTAGATTTTTTTAGGTTTTTTGGGGGTTTAGTTTTTAGCATTTTAGCTTGGGGGGGGGGGGGGTGGGGGGGGGGGTTTAGGTTTTTGGGGGGTGGGGGAGTGGGGTTTAGGCTTTTTTTGGGGGGGGGGGGTGGGGTTAGGTTTTTTTTAGGTTTTTTTAGGTTTTTTTTAGCTTGGGGGGGGGGGGGGGGGTTTAGGTTTTTTTTTGGGGGGGGGGGGGGTTAGGTTTTTTTTGGGGGGGGGGGGTGGGGGGTTTATTTTTTTGGGTGGGGGGGGGGTGGGGGTTAGGTTTTTTAGGGTTTTTTTTAGGTTTTTTTAGCTATTTTAGGTTGTGTTCACATTGGTTCTCATGGTTCTCACAATAAGGGTGGTTCTCGCATGAGCCCCTCCCTATATATATATATATGCTAATTATAATGGAAAAACCCACCCCAGTTAAGAAAACCCAAGAAACCCACATGTGTGGCTAGGATTCGACCACATCACTTGTACACAAAGATGAAGTCAAGGGTAAATTTGGCATTTTACCCATTGACAGAAAGATGTACAGGGGCCTTTTCAACTCTCTCACTTTTGCATTAAATGCATGCCTTTTCAACTCTCTCACTTTTGCATTAAATGCATGCCTTTCTTGTAGTTATTTTTTCATTTTCAATTTCCCTTTTTAAAAGATTGAATCTAAGTCACCATATCATAAAAACCCACAATAACATAAAAGAAACAGACGTTGTAAAAATCTAGAGATGCTTAGAGAGAGAAATATTAGAGAGAAGATCAGAGAGAGGGAGGCAGTGAAAATCGGAAAGAGAGAGACCTCATGCTTTTTCACCTCAATTTCTTCTTTAGATCTAATAGCATTTTATCAAATACCATGATTGTATCAACAAAATCTCAACAAAACGGTGTCGAGGTGGTCAGTGGTTTCGGTTCAAAAAGATGCTCTGAATCAAAAAGATGATGCTTCAGATGACGTTTGACGATGCTCTAGATGCTCCGAAAAGATGCTACCAGATCTAAAATATGCTCAAGATCCGGCTGAAGTTGTTCAATGTTGAATATGATGTTTTTCAGATGACGTGTTCAAGATCTAAAAGATCCTGAAGATCCATAAGTATGCTTGTTTTCAGTTTTTTTTTTTCAGATTTGCAATTTTTTGTGTTTTGTTGATCTTATTTTTTTTTGTGTTTTGTAGATCTACAACTTTTTTTTTATTTTTTTGTTCAAGAAGATGAATGTTTATAATTTCTTATTTTCTGGATATGTTGTTTTTTATTACCGATTTTATCAACTTTTTTGTGTAAATATTTGTTTTCAGATTTGAAAAATGGAAACAATTTGATTTTAAGTTCTTATGTATTGGATTAAAATGTAAGTTACCTTCTTGTTTATTGTTATGATGATTGAATCTAAAAAATCTGTTGTTATTAGATTCCTGTTAATGAAGTTATATTTTTTATATAAATTTTGTAACATTGCTAGTTACATTACTTATGTTGGATTATTGTTAGTGAAGTTTATTTTTGATTTAACAATTCTCATAACAATTCTTTGCGTCTTAGTTACGAAATGTAACAATCAAAGAAAAAATGCATGTCACATTTTTTCGTGTTACAAAAATAATGTATGTTACTGAAAATAAAGTGCATTGTTACACTTTTTTAGATTGTTGTAAAAATAAAGTGTGTTGTTACATTTTTTCCAGATTATTGTAAAAATAAAGTGACTGTTACAGAAACAAAGTGTGCTGTTACATTTTTTTGTGTGTTAGAAATGTAACAATCAATTAAAGCAAAAATGTCTGTTACATTTTTTTGTGTTATAGAAATAATGCCCGTTATAGAAAATAAAGTGAATTGTTACACTTTTTTAGATTATTGTAAAAATAAAGTGTGTTGTCAATTTTTTTTTCCAGATTATTGTAAAAATAAAGTGTATGTTACAGAAACAAAGTGTTACATTTTTTGTGTTACAAAAAAAATGTTACATATGTGACGTAAAATTGATCATGTAAAAATTGTAGTGTACGTACCAACATGTAACATCTTTTAGTAGGAAGACGACTTTTGTAACAATGTGATGTAATATAACACTTTGTGTCGGAGGAGAAAGAAAAGAAAACGTGTTACACTTTTATGTATGTGGATATCCTTTAAATGGTAAAAAAAACAAGCATTTTTCTTGTTTACTGGGTGTTTACATTTTTTGAATTTATACAGAAAATGTAACGTTTTTTTTGTACTTTTTTTTGTAAAATGTTATACATGAATTAAAAAGAAGCCATCATCTCATGAATGGATCTTAGGGTGATATACAGATTATAGTGTTTTTTTTAATAAGAAAAAGATGCACGAGAAAGGGGGGATTTGTCAGAAACTTTTTTCTTTTGTTTTTTTTAATATGTATTTGAATTATGTGTTACATCAAAAGGAAGTCAGAAGTCAGATGCACTTGCATCCTCCCAAGAATACATTTGTAACTCTTCATCCCCATTTTACCCTTACATGTACTATTTAATGATTAATATAATAAAAAGTAAGAGAGATAATACCCAAACACATCACAACCATCCATCTCTTCTAATCAATGGTTATTAATGGGTTTTCTGGGTTTCTTCAACTCAAGTGGGTTTTCAATTTATCCTTACCCAATATATATATATATATATATATATATATATATATATGTATATACATATATAATAACTACTCATTACTCATAATATTCGTCAAAATAAGATTATACAATTTAGGGGTGTCATTTTTATGTGAACTTGAATACCAAACTAGACCCGAATTAACCTGAACCCGAGTAAGATGGAATCCAAACAACCCGAACCCGATTAAGATGGAACCCGAAACCCATGGTAGTATTCGTTCAGAAATTGGGTTTAAAAAGGTTAATCGAATTAACCCGATTAACCTGAATTTATATACGAAAATGTCAATTATAAATGGGTGCTACTATTCTCACCCCCCCTATTACTTTTCTCACCCCCCCTCCTCTCACATACTTACAGGTGGGGCCTGCGTGGGACCGACAGTTTTTCTCTCACAAGGGGGGTGTAACCAGGAGGGAGGGGGGGTGTGTATAGAATTAGCCTTATAAATACGCATATGTAATCAACAGAAAAAATCTAGTTTTCCTTCCATATATTTTGAAACCAACCTGGCAATGAACCTGTAAGACGGCTGCTTCAATGACCAATACGGTTATATAAGCATCGAAGATTTGCCTACTTTTTAACTCGATATGTCATCACATTAATTTACCATCCCCCAAGGGACATTGGTGGGAGTCTACGGATGGTCATGTTAGCATTTACCACATGCCATTGTGTTGTGTGGGCTCGTCCTTGACTCGTATGTGGCGATGGTGTTCGCGGTGAAGGATGGCGATGGCTGGGTCGGTGGGACCGGGTTGGTAGCCATCATGACCCCAAGTCTCAGTGACAGATTGATTTCTATTTGTGGCAGAGAAATCTATTTTCTGATCTTTTACTCGTCAATCGATTAACTACATGCTTTTCGAGTTGGCATCAAAAATTCTTAAGCTACATGAGGGATAATTAGCCGATAGATGCTTAATATGTATTAGGTCGGGTAAGAGACACAATTTTACGATCTAACATATATTAGAATTACCAATACCAGACTCATTTCAATCCCTACTAGTCTATGTTTCCATATGGTAAACTTATAAAGAACACGTGAAATTCAGGTATGGAAAGCGTTTTGACATGGCCATGGATAGTGATAATGAAATGCATTGGAGGGCAAGGTAACTCCATAGACTTGGTATATATCAAAAACCTATTTTTCATTATCTTTTTGTTAACTTATACAAGTTCCGTTTTGATGTATATGACAAATTGTGAATTCTAGTGGTAAATGTATAACACTAAGTGATGCCCCGCCCGAGTTGCAGGGCGATGACCGAATAATTCTGAACCAATAAAAAAACAGTACTATAGTTTTGCTAGAAAGAAAAAGTAAAACGATGACAAGATCGCAATTTTGAGCTCAGGGCAAAACATTAATTTGTAAGGACTAATGAGCGAGTGTTAGGCAGCTCCTTGACACGATTTTTAGCTGGGGGCAAAGTCATATTTTTTTTAGTAAAATCGTACTTTTTAGCTAGGGGAAAAGAATATTTTTATTTTGCACTGGGGGCAAAAACGTCGTTTTGAATTGAGGGTGATATCGTAATTTTCAACCGAGGGGAAACTTGTAAATTTTAGCTGGGGGCAAAAGCATAATTATATTTTGAACTGGGGGTAAAGACGTAATTTTAAACTGGGGTCAAAACCGTAATTTTAAAGTTGGTATAAAATAATAAACTGGTATAAAATCATAATTTTGAGCCAGGGGAAAACCAAATTTTTATTTTGAACTGGGGCGAAAACGTAATTTTGGCTGAGGGTAAAAGCGTAATCTTTTACGGACGGCGAAATCGTATTTTTTAGCTCAGGGTAAATGTATTTTGAAGTTGGGGCAAAAACGCATTTTTTAACGGGGGGCAAAACCGTAAATTTAAAGTGGGTATAAAATAGTAAACTGGTTGGTCCAATGGGTATTGCTCGCCGCCCATTTGAACCAATGGCAGGGAAACACTATTCCAGGGCAAAAGCGTAATTTTAAAGCGTGTATAAAATAATAAACTGGTTGTTCAAATAGGGGAGGACCGGCCATAAACTGGTTGTTCCAATAGGGGAGGACCGGCCACCCATTTCAGCCAATGGCTGTGAAGCCCTATTCCCGCCATGGGAATTGTATACGTAGGTAATATGAATTTGTGGTATACTAGCCCTATGGATAATGTGTTAGTAATTTACTTATAAGTGTATAACAGCTGTATTCCATGTGATAAATTAGTATATGCAAGTGTATAATAGCTGTATTCCATGTGATAAATTAGTATAAAGTGAATGGTACCTAGCAAATTTAATTAATAGAAATAATAATAAAGGATAAAATATTGTAGGCATTTAGCCCAACCTGTGATATTTCGCCTTAAGGATCAACTAATCCTAAAAGAATATCTATCATTAGGCCTAACAATTGAGCTCAAAAACTTAGGCCCAATAAGTCCTAACTTGGGCCATATACAATATGAAACAGTCCCAGCCCAAATGTTTCTAAAACCAAATAAGCTGTAATGCATAGATCCATATCTAAGTGATTATTATGATGTAACCGGTGTGTTAGTAAATTTATGAGCCAAAATTTGATTTTTTTCTAAGTTTTAATTTTATCATAGTTTAGGCTAGACATACCATACAAGGTCTTATTAAATTGTAAAATATATTGGATGAAAAAACAGAATCCCGGATAAATGATTTTCAGAAAGTACCATTTTGGTAAAAATTTGTATAGTTGAGCATATCATGTTAATTGGTGGTTTTAAACAATAAAATCATGATCAACCTACAAAGCTCCTTCAAAAAAGTTTAAAGATGGATTTTGTGCTTTTGGGTTATGAACCTCATATTTTACTTAGTGTTTTACGCTAACACGTGTGTAATGCATATCTTTAGGTGAAGAAACATCACGAGATAATAAAAAAGAAAATGGCCATGAGAAATAAACGCATGGGTGAAGCACGACACATTATATAATATAGTACTAGTTATACATTACGAACTATAATATAAGGTGTGTAACATCATCTTTACTTCTTTGTACACCATGTTTGTAATGTTTAATAACTTAAATTACTTTTAGCAAGGATATAGTTATATCTTTAGAATTAAACCTATATTAGATTAAGAACTCAACTACTTAAAGTTTCTTAAAAAACCAGTCTCGTGTTGAATCAACACGTATTTTAAATTCAAATGCGGTTATTTCTTGAAAAGATTAAATAAAATAAACTACTTAAAATATAAGAGTGTTAAAAGAAACATGTATTGTTCAATCATTCTTACTCGTTACAATTCTCCAAATAAAACAATATGTTAATAATAGTAACAAGAGTATTAATGTCAGATGAAAATGCATATAACCTGTATGAAAAAATAGAGTAAAACAGAACAATAACACGTGCATAAAGAGGAAAAAGGATAGACAGGGAAGAGACAGTGCATGAAAAAGACAATACTGACTCAAGTATTGACTTGTCTTTTTCGAGCTCTGGCTCGACCCTGTCTACCCTCACATCTCCATCTGTATGTTAATTGTACCTTAACTTTCAAGCCTTAATGTTGCTAACCGCTGGCCTCCATAGATAAGGATTGGTTTGATTACTAGGTCTAGGTGGTTTAGAATCATACATGAAAAGTGTTATTAATAGACATGAAATTTTTTTGTAGTACATTTGCCAAACTTCTTAGTAGACATGAAATTTGATTGTAGTACATTTGCCAAACTTCTTAGTACATCGTCCTACCTTATATTGCTTTGACCTCCATGTATGGAAAATATGCAACAAAGACCCCTTTTCTATTGTTCCATTACTAATAAGCTCCCATTCGTGAATCATGGGGAAAAAGAGGGGTTTTTTTTTTTTTTTTTTTTACTAATACGCACATTCCTAACCATATACTATCTAACAACAAAATTTAAAAAAAAAACGTAATAAAGGTCCTAACCATTCTATTATACTACTTAGGTGCTGTTTGTTTTTTCTGTGTGAAAAGGTCTGCAGTCTGCGGACCACATCTGCAGACATCTGCAGAAGAAGAGGTGGACCAAATGTCTGCAGTCTGCAAGGAGAAGAGGGTTTGTTTTTTTTTTCTTCTACAAAACCACTTTTCACACACACACAACACACACACACAACACACACACATCTGACCTCAACTCTCTCTCTCTACTCTCTCTCTACAATCTGCCGACTACCACCGCCCATAGCACCACCACCACCGCACCACCTCCGCCGTGACACCACCGCCATCATCTTCGTCGTTCAACCACCACCAACCGCCTTCGTCAGTTCGTCGTTCAACCACCACCACCGCACCACTTCAGCCGCCGTCACCAAGAAATTAGGGTTTCGATTTGGGGGTTTGGGGGTTTCTGATCGATGCAGATGATGACGATTTGGGGGTTCCGAAACCCTAATTTCACCATCTTCAGAGAGAGAGAGAGAGAGAGATCCAGAGAGAGAGAGTACGAGGAGAGATTGGGGTTTCTGGTCGATGAAGATGATGACGATTTGGGGGTTTCGGGTCGATGAAGATGATGACGATGATGTTTGATGAAGGCGATTTTGATGGTGGAGGTGATTGGGGGTGTCGGGTGGAGGAGATGGGTGGCGGGGGTGGCGGGGGGTGGCGGTGGTGGCGGAGATGTGGTGGTGGAGGTGGTGGCGGGGATGGTCTGTGCCAGAAGAGGTAAACCTCTGTGCCAAGAAGACTTGGGTCCATGTCTGTGCCAAGAAGAGGTCTCGCAGACCTTTTTTAATGAAAGGTCTGCGAGAAAACAAACAAGCTGCAGAGATGAAACGTCTGCGCGCGTCTGCGCGACGCAGACATAAGTGGCCAGAAGTGCTTCTGGCCAAAAAACAAACACCACCTTAATCATTTGATTATTATGTTATTTTCAAAAATGTATTGATTCATCATATGAAACGTACCTTTTGATACATAAATCTAACGTACCGCTGACACGGATTAAGAAAAATATTTGTGTTTTTATTTATGTGCTTTTGACATTAGACGATTACACTGTATAAATCTGGAAATTGACAAATCAAGTCGAAAATAAAGAGAGGTGTTTAGATCATGAAGTTGTTTTAGTTTTTTTACATTAGCTTAACTGAACATTAATTATTCTGCGTACCCTATATACATATAAACCATTCACTCGAATTCTCATATATATAAACTTTGCGATCAACCATTCAAGTGTTTTGACACATTTTATTAAGTAACATGGCTTGTCTTCCATCACAACAGCCATGAACGATGCGTGTAACAGAATTGTGGGCCAACTTGTTTGTATGAAATTCCTTAATTCAAATCACTCCGTATATCAACAATATATGCTTCATCCAGACCTTTTTATCTGCACCGGTACTGCTCATTACCATCTGTTGTTGCAGGGGCGCAGGGCGCCCGAACCCCCGAACTTTTTGCGCAGTAGTGTTACGTATGTACTTTTCGTATAGAAATTTTTAGGTATATACGTTTTCGACCCCCCGGTTTTAAAAAAAATTTAGGTATCTACGTTTTTTACCCCCCCCCCCCCCCCGTTTTATAAAAAAAATTTATTTATATATAGCCCAAATAAAATATTTAATAAAAAAACCCAAAATCAAATCTATTGAGCCCAAATCAGACTGTTATGTTTATTATAGCCCAGAAATCATAATATAAAGCCCAAATTAATAGCCCAACCTAACATTCTATCAAAAAAACAAAATCCAAATCGGTGGATTTGGGGATTACGAACAATCAAAAAAACCAGCGCGATTCAGCTGAGAACAGAAGAACAGAAGGGGCTGGTGTTGTTTGACTTCGAGGAGACAAGGAACAGAAGAACAGAAGGGCTGGCTACTTGTGGTCTTGTTCGACTTCTTCAATCTTCAAGGTATGTGTTTTTTATCTTTAGGTTTAATTTAGGGCTTCAATTTATGTGATTTAGGTTGATATTAGGGGTGAAATTGGTCCGATTTTTTGCCATAAACTTGTTGAATCTTTCTGTAACTATTAGAGTTTGAACTATAATTCTTCATCCAGGTGAACCAGGTGTAACACCCCGTGTTTCGAAAGTCAAAGTCAAATTCAAGATTGAAGTCAAAGGAAGAAAAGATTGCTAATTGCGATCTGTCTCTCCTTGCTCAATTTCTGTTTTGACTTCTTTGACTCGTAGATAGCCTATTTTGTTATCGCTTTAGTTGTATTATGTGGAGTATTTATTAATAATCGCATAGTAGTCGTTGTTTATCGCATGTTTAATCGCTTTATCGCTATCGCAATCGCAACTCGAATTACGCATTTTGGTTATTGTTATACATGTGTTTGCCTTATGTGTTACTTGTGCATGTTTATTTATGTTATGTGTGGTAATCAATCGAAACGCAATCGAAACTCAATCGCAATCGAATCGCAAACGCTAAACGAATATGAAATAAGGATGATTGTATGTTGATATAGTAGTTGGGATTAAAAGTAATTTGACTAGGAAACTCTAACGCATCGAAACGCTCGCAATCGAAATCGAACCCCAAAACTCGTCGCACCAGACACTTGAACAAGTGGCCGATCGACCAGGTGGCCAGCCGATCGACCAGCTGTTCGATCGAGCTGCCGCTCGATCGGCCAGCCAATCGATCAGGCTCTGCCAACCGATCGACCAGCCCTCTCCTCCCCTTTCCTTTTTGGGAAACTCTATAAATACCCCCTCTCACCATCATACTTTCCACTTTTGACAACTCTCCTCCGACCAGCTCATCTTCCCCACTTTTCTTCAGATTTCTCGCGATTCCGGTAAGATCTCGTCCTAAATCTTGTACTTCCTTAATCTACACACACCCCTACACCTTTCTATCTTTTGAATCTTAACTTTTAACCGTGAAATCATCAAGATTCAAGGTGTTCTAGGATGACGTCATCATGTGTTCTTGAGAACTTCATGTTTTGGCCTCAATCCACCAAGAACAACCTAGATCTAACCGATTTCCACATAAACAAACAAAGATCTTTCATAGATCTAAACATATTCACAATGAAAAGGATTGAAAGATGGTTTTCCAACTTTCTTTCAACTCTTTTACACTCAATGTATTCAAAACCGATAGAATCGGAGCTTGTGCCAACTTACTACTCATTCTTGTGGTTATGTTGGTTCAAGATCATGATTCTATCCACGAGACTACCGATTTCGAGTTAAACATGGAACACCGTCTCGAACAGTTAACTGGTCGGATTTGGGTGATTCATGTCCGATCAGGGGTACCAAGTATTGACAAGGTTTCTGTTGCTTAATACGTTATCAAAACGTCTCGATAAAATGACAAACAATCAAAACAACCAAGTGTAAGACGAACAGGACGACCAAGATGGAGTGTCGTACGATCGGACAACCATCCGAACGACCGGTCATCCGATCGACTTGCACCTTGGCCCCACAATTAATTTTCAAATCAACCCTCAAGAGTTTGGAACAACGAACGGATGGCCGTCCGAGCGAGTTACCACTCGATCGACCGACCATCCGACTATGTGATGTTTCGAAACTTCAACACTTAAACAATTTTCAACATGTTCAATGCACAAGGGATGCCACCCGATCGAACAACCGTCCGATCGAGTGACAACCTGCTGAGAACTTGTTCTCGCTGAAGTGCCCAACCTATCGGACTGTCGCCCGATCGAACGGTCGTTCGATCGATCGACTTGAAAGGTAGAGATACTTCTATGTTTTCAAAATGCTACAACGAAAACTTCAAAAGTCAAGCCATCATACACAAATACATCCTTCCCAAAGGAAGTAACAATCCACTCGAACGGTCATCCGACCGGACGACCGTCCGAACAGACTGTCACTCGAAGGACCGGTTGTCCGATCGGACTACCATCCGATCGTACGCATCGCTTATCGTTATGCTATCAATCTGTTCAGGCTAACCCTACTCTCTAGTGCTCCCTTCAATCCATCAATCGCTGTGAGTATACTCGATCCCTTTTTGCTTTATGCACTTTTGGGTGTTACATACGTTACTTATACAAAATCACATCAAACACACTACCCAATACTTTAAACGCTAACCGTTATCGCATGTATACGTGACTTAATGAATGCTTGTTTGTTATGATTACACATGGAATGTTGTCTACCTGCCTTAGCAACGATAGTACTATTAGTTTGGACTCAGCACCTGTTCACTCAGGGGTTGTTAAGAACAATTACTTACATGGCTCACAGTGGTGAGTATGTATCGCGAACTGCCTTGGGCAGTCAACCCGCAGTCATTGGTATCGATAGGTTCATGTCGATAACTAACATGCCTCATTTTACACTGTGTACGTGCTGGTTATGCGTACGCTTTCGAACTCTATGTGCTATTATCAAACTTGTATGCTCACCTTTACACTATGTGTATTGACTTTTACTTTAACGTATGTGACAGGTGCTTAGGATGCTTATTTGCTTACTTTGCTGTGAAATCAAGGCTAGGAAAGAACTAGGTCAACAATAAACAATTGTCTGTAATGAAAATCTGAGTTGTCGAAACAGAACAATTTGACTAGATCTTTTCTGTAATAATTGTATTATCATTTATGACATGGTATGGGACGTGTTGCTTTAAATATTTGGTAAATATAGTTGTTATGGAAACTTCTGAACAATCTGTTTCGCTCAGTGCCACGCCCCGATGTTTCCGCCATCGGTTGGGGTGTGACAGATTGGTATCAGAACCATAACTATAGGGAATTAGGAAAGACTCGACCTAGTCCGGGTCGATGTCTTAGAGACCTAGTCTATAGTTAGGAACCAACAGACCGACTCGTGCATGTCCAGTAGGGATTATGTGTGAGCGTACTTGCTATTTCTCGCTATTCTCGCCTACGCTACACTATCACAGCACTCGAATTTTCAAATATGAATGAGCGATTAAGTCGAGATTAGGTGTGAAAACCGCAAACTCTCGACTAAATTGCTTGTTCAACCCACATTTTTATCTATAAACACGAGAAAATGCGTTGAAATGGGAGTGAAATCCATACTTTGACGCATAATTCTCTTTTATTTTATCAAAAACAGGAACGAAGTTGTTTAGCCAGGGGTGAAACCCTAACCTTGACGACTTGTTCCGACCTTTACTTGGTTTACAAAACTCTCACCAAAGTCTCGACGGACTACAACGACTTGAAGTCACGGCATGACTAAAGGGATGCGTGCCGAACACCCAAGAATCGAGGCAAAAACACAGTCTTGAAGGTCAAAGTATGTACAACAAGTCCTTGAGAATAGTCGAATCACTTTGGATAGTCAATGTCTAATAGCCGCAGACGATCTATTTCTCGATTTTTGTGAGTTTCGATTCTGAGCCCGCAACTGCTGACTCTGATGATTCGTCGATTTTATGTGTTTGTATGTGTATTTACCTGTTTATGTGTTTTAAATTTTGGAGACTTATTCGATTTTCGCTTTCACTTTGATCGACACGCACGACCCGCATTGCATATCTACCTCAAAACGCTGACAAATCGCTACTACTATGAGGAACGACCTTACGCCCTAATGTTTGCTAAGTTAATTGATTATGCTATACTACTCGCTATGTTACTTGCGATCGCTACTCTCAAACGCGCGCAGGTTTTGGATGATAGGTTTCTGTATTCTGACTGCTCCCATGTGCTTCTAAGTGAATTACGTGCCTATATGCTTATGTGTTTCTGTGCCCTACGTGCTTATGTGCTTCTGTGCTTATGTGAATCTGTGGTTATGTGCATACATGATTACGTGACTGTGTTCCTGAGCTTTAGTAGTATTAGACGTGTGAGGTGAGATTCGATTATGACGTGTCTGAGACCTATGACGATGTCTGTTGCAGACAATGTCAACTGGACCCCGTCACCCACGACTTTCTCGCCAGGAACAGAGAGACAAACGCCTTGCTGCCATCCTCGCTAAACAAGTGGCAAAGGTTGTGCCTCAGATCGTGAGTGAAATTTATGAGAATGTTAGCAAATCATCTAAGGAGTCCAGAACTGAAGCTCCTAAAGTTGCTCCCAAGACTGCTTTCAGCTTCAAGCAGTTCAAGGCTTGCGGTCCAAAGGAATTCACTGGAGAAGATGGCCCAACGGCTATGTTTCAATGGTTCGATTCCGTCGAAGTCACTCTGTGCCAGAGTGGATGTCCGGAAAATCTCCGCACTCTAAACGCTACCGGCGTCTTCCAGTCCCGCGCATTAGACTGGTGGACGGCTGAGAGAATCAAACGCGGAAATGATGCAACCTACGAGCTAACGTGGGAAGAGCTGAAAGCCATTATGATGGATGAATTCTGCCCTCCCCATGAACGCCAAAAGCTGGAGGACGAATTCTGGCACATTAAGCAGAAAGAAGGTGACAACGCTGCCCTGACTGCCCGCTTTAAGCAGCTCAGCATCATCTGTCCTGATCAAATGAAGACGCCCGACATGACGATCAAGAAGTACATTCGAGCTCTAACCGACTCTGTTGCAGATTTTGTGCATGCCGCAAAGCCAGTAACGATCGAAGAAACATACTTGCTTGCCGCTGAAATCAACGACAAACGAGTAAAAGCTGGTTTTTGGGATAAAACTTCAAAGAATCTGCACCAAGTCACCGCCGCACCAGCTGCCGAAACCGCCGCCGCTCAACCATCAAAGTCCTCACGCCGCAAGAAGAAGAACAACAACAGCAGCTCCAGCAACAAGAACTGTGTTGTCACTACCACTGCTGATCCACTTCTGTAAGACCCTTAGTCTAATTATACTATTATTATATGAAGAAACACTGAACTAATTGGGAGAAATCAGTTTGGTTTATGTTCCTTGCATAGTGGTTAATCTTCTTATGGTTTCCTGAGTTCCTTAATGACCGTGTGTTAACTGCAAAACAAAACACCGTTACTCGTTAAGAGGGGAATGTGGGGGTTTCCCTCTTAACCGGGCTCCGGCGTGAGAATAAGCGACCGTTCTTTGGAGATAATTAAGTATTAAGTGAGAGAGTAGAGGGAATGGAATGGTTTAACCTGTGAAGTGCGGTCCCTATTTATAGCCAGAGAGGTGTAAGAGGATATGGGCTGATGGGCCTTGGGCCGGAAGTCGACAACTTGGGCGATATGCTCTTTGTCTCACTTGTCTCGACCGTTAGTGGCTTCTGGGAGTTCTTCGGTGCTGGCGCACAATGATTGGAGCCACGTGTCATGGTTGTCGGCCTGGCCGCCGTCCTGCCATCAGCAGGTAAGTGGAGATCGTGGGACAGTTGTCTCTGCCCTATGATTGGTGCCACATAGGCGTCCTTAAGTACTTTTTGTCTCCTGCATGTCAGACGATCGTGGAGCACGATTGCGCAGGAACAGAAGGACCCTGATTGGCCCTTTTATTCTGCCACTTGTACGTTGTGTACTATCTGGAAAGGCCTCGCGCCGTGGTCACGCACGATTCTTGCTGAGCACGCTATTATCATGCGCGCGGCATGGGCTTTCAGATGTCTCTTTTAGAATGCCAAGTTTCGTTAACTGGAGTTTACTCTTTTGTGGACCTCGCGCCGCGCTGCACAGGTGTGTTGTATCCCGCGCGAGGTTAACGATCAAGAAAATTGCTGATTAAGGAGTATGGTCCCGCGCGGCCTCATAGGGAGTTGCGCGGCTTTTTGGGACCATACCCCTTCAAGTCCCCCCAGTCCAGTGCTGCACCATGCGCAAGGCAAGTGGTTGGAGCTCTGGACTTAAGAAAATAAAGTAGAGTGATGGTTCTGGATTTGGTAGACGGCGCGCGTGTAAATTGTTAGTTACTACGGCGCGGCTATCAAGCTTGTTGTTGGCTTTTCCATGAAGTTTCTCATGACTTTGGGCGGGAGAAAACTCGAAGTTTGAATTCTGACAGGTTGGTGAAAAAGTCGTGGTTAGTGACGTTTGAGTTGACCTCTGACGGTTGTCATCAACGTGTTGCTGACGGTTCAGATCTTCGTTAGGCGAGTGAGGCCCACGCGCTCGTGGTAACCGTCACTCCGGGAAACGCGCCTTACGTGGCGCTTTCTGGTTGGCCTTGCTTACGGCGGTTTCGGCACGGTTGCCGATCGCATTAAATGCGATCAGTATATATATCCGAAGAGAGGTGAGGCTCATCACTTTCTCTCCCACTATTCTTCTATTTCCTCTCAAGTTCTCTGAATCTTCAAGCTTTTGAAGAACGTTGTAGCAGATCCTCAAGTTTTTGAAGAACATTCAAAATCTTTGTCTTGTTTACTGATGGCTGAAGAACAACATGAGGATATCCCCGGAGAAGAAGGTCCTGTGCCTGTTCTCCGGTGGGACTTAGGGCTTTTCGAACAACTTTCCCGTAGTTTCCGGTTCCCACCGGAGTGGGATGCCCGGTACCCGGCTCAAAACCAAACAGCCGCTGATGCACCGCCGGGGTACATCACCTTATTTGAAGACTTCTTCCATCAGGGCAACTTCCGGTTGCCGGCGACTAACTTTATGGCTCACATTCTTCAATATTATGGGTTTCATATATCTCAAATGAGCCCACCTGGGATGGTTCGGGTTCGGCACTTCGAGTTCCTGTGCTGGGCTCACGGCATCGAGCCAACCGTTGACAGGTTCCGGGTCTTCTACACACTTCAGAGGAACATGGGTTTCTACTCTTTCGCTAGCCGAGGCGCGGCGAAGAAGATATTGCTAAACCCTCCCAAAAGTTTCCACGATTGGAAACCAAAGTTTTTCTATATTCGGGAGGAGGTAGTTCCGATACCTATGACGTTTCGCGCCTGGACTGAACCAATCGTAAAGGAAGACTTGGCGATCCCCAAGACTGAGGCTTGGTACCGGGAGCTTACTGCCACCCCAAACCGAGTGTTTGGGGAAAATGTCTTGGTCGCGGCGAGGATGAGCGATCAGTGGCAGCCTGAGAGCAAGGAGGTTCCTGTCTTGATGCTTGGTGACCAAGGTTAGGAATTCTTATTTTTACTTACTTTTCGTGGCTTGCGCTTTTCCTTATTTTACGATTTATCTTGTAGAGGAGCGTCTGTATCAAGCTGCCTTCGCCGCTTTCGGCGGTAGGATGGGTGTACGCCCGCTTCGAGACGGGGAACAATATTGGTATGACCAAATAAGGGATAATTTTATGTATCCTGTTGCTGACGCATTTGCCTTGCCGCCTACTGCAACCGAAGGTGCGCATATACCTAAACCTCGTCCTCTGCGCTCTGTGACTTCTGCTGGGAAAGAGGTTGTCTATCTTTCCAGCGGGGAGTCTGTAGGATCTTCGAACGGGGAGTTAAGTTCGTGGTCTAACATCTTTGCAGGTGTGTTGCGCGACCTGGGTATTGACCCTGAAGAGAAGAAGAAGAAACCCCCAAAGAAGAAGAAGACCGGTGAAACCGAAGTGACAAGCAAGAGGGGTGGGGGTAGCCGCGCAGCTGCTGGTAAAGGTAGTCCTCGTCTTCGTCAAAGTGACTTAAAAGATTATGTGATAATTAGTGACTCATTAGAGGGTTTGTCACGCGTAGGCGAAGGTAAAGGCGGAGCAGGTCGCTTAAAAGGTGAAGGTGGCGCGGGTTCTCGCAACCCGGATGCTGGCGCTACTCCTTCCTCTGCTGAGCATGCGGAAGAGGAAGAAGAAGAGGAAGAAGAAGAAGCTGCTGAAAAGTTGATCAGCAGAAAAAGGACCAGGAGCGGGGCGACTGCTGGTGTGACTGTGGCGCCGAAGGCTGGAGGAGCTCTGGTACTTGGTAAACAGAGCAATTTGCGCTCACTCTATCAGTTTTCTCCTGGTAAAGTTTGCTTTCAGTTCTTTTTTTTTCTGTGTGGCTTTCCTTGTCTTGACCCTTCGATTTATGCAGAGGGCAAGAAGAAGACCCCTGAGAAGGGTGTTGTTTTTATGGAGCCAGAGGCAAAAAGGCCTAAGATTATCATCAAATCTTCCGAGACTGCTGGGGCTGAGCATGACAAGGGCAAACATGTTGTTGAGGTCGATAAGGCAAGGGTTGCCGAAGAGAAGAAGAAGGCTGATGAGGAGCGTAGGAAGAGAGTTGATGAAGACAGGAGGAAGGAAGCTGAAGCGAAGAAGAAAGCTGAGGAAGACCAGCGCCAGGTTGAAGAGGCGCGCAAGAACAAAGCTGCTGAAGAAAAGAGGAAGGCAGAGCAGGAAAGGAAGAAAGCCGATGACGAGAAGAGAAAAGCTGAGCAGGAGAGAAGAGCTGCTGAGAAGGCTCTTGCTGATGCTGAGAAGAGAAAAGAGAGAACCTTGGAGAAAGAGAAATCTGCTGCTGAAAGGCCTGTTGGTATTTCCATTACCAGAGGCGCGGGTTCAGGTTCAACTGCTGGTCGGGGTGGTATGAGACCTGACGTGCCGCCGCGCTCTCCGATAGGCCCCCGGGACACAGTGGGCGATATCTACTACAAGTCTTACACTGAAGAGAGTCGCGGTGACGCCCCGCACAACCCGCCTTGGGGTTTGAAGCAGAAGGATACTTTCCTCGAGTTCGCGCCTTGCCATGACTGGTTGGTGAATTCGATTCCTCCGGGGGAGATGGATCGTCAAAGGGGGCGGACTCACAGTGGGCTTTATCATGCCTATGTCGTTGGTGAGGCCAACACCCGCGCTGCTAACCAATAAATTGTCCGGGAGTGGCGAACCATGGTTAGGGAGAGGGATGATTGGGAGAAGTATAAAGATCGCATTACGAGGCGTGCTACTGACTTGGAGAAGTCTAGAGCTGCGTTTGATGAGCAGAAGGCGAAGTTCGAGGCTGACCGAAAGTCTGAAGAGTGGGGGCGCGAGGCCCTGAAAAATAAGCTTCGTATTGCTGAAGAGCAACTGGCTAAGGAGAAAGCCGAGTTCAAGCGCATTTGCGCGAAGGATAACGAGCGCGCGGCTGCGGATCGTAACAAGATTGTCAACCTTGAAGCCAAGGTAGTTGAGTTGACCGGCAAGGTCGAGGATGCGCAAGCTGCACAGGTTGCTAGGGAGCAGGTTGAGGTTTGTGCAACTTATACCTTTTCTCTGTACTTTATTTTATAAAATAGCCTAAGTCTCTTTGTTCTTTTTAGGTTGAGTTGGCTGAGGTGAAGGGTCAGCTGTCTGTTAAGGACAAGGATTTGCAAGCCAAGGATGTCGAGATTGCTGAGCTCAAACGTCGCCTGGAGGGGCAGGTTGATAAATGCGAATCCTTGGAAATCGACCTCGAAGCTGAGAAGGTGAAGGCTGCGACTGCTGAGGAGGCCAAGCAGCGTGCTGAGGAAGCGCGTAATGTTAGCACTTCTGCCCTTAATGTAGCACAAACGAATTATGCTGAGGCTCAAGGCATTGTTGACACTCTCGTCTCTGAGGCCGAGTGGATGCGCGGCCGTGGAGTAGTGCTGGTATGCTTATCCTTTTTTCCTTCCAAAGTATATCGTTAGAAGTTGTTTTTTATGCGCAAACTCTGCTGTAGATTGCCAACTCTATTCTCAATGCTGGAGAGCTGGATCGTGCTGTTGCTGCTTTGACCGATGATGCGCGCGCTGTTGGTCACCGAGGAGGGTACCTAGAATGCGCACAACACGTTGAAGAAGCGCTTGGACAGGAGTTTGACGTCAGTCATTGTTCGGTTACTGACCAGGCTAGTGCCGAGCTGACACGCGCTGAACATGCTTATGACCACTTATCACTGCCTGTGATGGATTTAGTTGCCAAGGCTTTGGAACATGATGATTGGTGCCAGCGCCTTAAGGGCATTCTTGATCCACCTATAACGGTTGAGTTATCAGATGAGGAGGCAGCTGGGAATGATGGCGAGGATGAAGGCGATGGCGACAAGCATGATGGTGATGATGTTTGAGATTTGTTTCGAGTAGATAGGTTTTGTATGGCTTTGTGCCTTGTGAATTTCTGTAAGTTTTTGATGTAACTACTTGCGCAGTCGCGCCTTTTAATGGATGACGTTGTCTTTTTATGACTGTTGCGCGGTTGCGCCTTTTAAATAGTGTGTTTGCTTACTTTCCCGTTACAATTATTGCACTGTTGTTAGAAACTTTGGTTAAATTAGCGAGAATAAATGTAAGCATGGCTCTTGTGTGAGTAACTGCCCGGTCTCGCGCTATGTTCGCGGAGGACCTTGGAGGCATGGCTGGAGTGTTTTCTTGCTAATCAGAAGTTTAACATGCATTTGTAACGAAAGAAGTTAGTCGTGATAAAAGAGCATGTCGTATGCTTTCTTTGACTAAGTAGGCGCTTAGGCCAAGATACATTGCTTGTGTAGCCAACATAAAAGTAAAGGCACGTGGCCGTCATTAGTGAGTAAAGGCGCAGGGCCTACATAGTCATATATAGCATTTGCGCAGTTGTTGCGCATTCCACGTGCGCGGGATGATGTGTCCATCCAGGGTGCGCAACTTGTAAGCCCCTTTCCCTAGCACCTCGTGCACCAAGTATGGGCCTTCCCATTTAGGTGCTAACTTTCCTGGGCGTTCGGCGTTTGAGGCTTCGTTATCACGAAAGACATATTCCCCTGGAGTGAAGGTACAGATGCGGACTCGCGCGTTGTAGTACCTTTCCAGTTGTGTTTTGTACTTGGCTTCTTTGATACGCGCGATTTCGCGCCTTTCTTCTAGCAAGTCCAAGTCAAGGCGACGCTCTGCCTCGTTGTCGATTGCGTTGACTGCTGTCAAACGCGGAGAGGGCAGGCCAACTTCCGCCGGGATAACCGCTTCTGAGCCATAGACTAGGCTAAAAGGGGTTTCGCCGGTACTCGTTTTTGGCATGGTTCGGTGAGCCCATAGGATACTTGGGAGCTCATCTACCCAGCCTCTTCGCTTAGTGCCCAGTCGGGCCTTAATCCCTTCGACGATACACTTGTTTACACTTTCAACCTGCCCGTTGCCTTGCGGGTGCGCAACGGAGGAGAAAGTGTGTTCGATTTTCATCTCTTTCATCCAGTTCTTGAGGTCATCGGATGCAAAGTTAGTGCCGTTGTCTGTTACTATCTTGAGTGGGAGGCCAAACCTACAGATGATGTGTTCCCAAATGAACTTGCGCACCATCATTGCTGTAGTTGAAGCAAGGGCTTTGGCCTCCACCCACTTTGTGAAGTAATCGACGGCTACTATTATGAACTTGACGGCGCCGGGGGCGTCTGGGAAGGGTCCTACCATATCGATTCCCCACTGCTGAAAAGGCCAAGCAGTTGATACGGGGATTAGATCGTTCTTGGGGCGCAGGGTTTTGGGTGAGTGCCGCTGACAGGAGTCGCACTTGCGCAGCTCCTTCAGGGCATCAACGTGCATCCCTGGCCAGTAATACCCGGCGTTCATGATCTTTGCGACAACCATGCGTGGTCCCGCGTGGATGCCGCAAATTCCTTCATGGATCTCCCTTATCAGATAGTTCGCGTCTTGAGGGTCCACACAGCGCAGGAGTGGTCCCAAGAAGGACTTTCGGTATAAGATACCGCCATTCATTTCGTACTGCAGAGCTTTGTTCTGAATTTTTCTTGCCTCTGCCTTATTCTCTGGGAGTATTCCTTCTTTCAAGTACTGAATGATAGGGGTCATCCAGGATGGCTGCCCCAGCTCGATCACATTGACTTGTCGCAACAAAACTGACGGGTTCTTGAGTACTTCAATCCTTACATCTTTGGCAAGATGTTGAAAGGATGTTGAGGCGAGCTTGCTCAAGGCGTCGGCTGGTTTGTTTTCGGAGCGGTTGATGTGGATGACTTTGTGAGACTTGAATTGTTGAAGCAACTCTTTTGCTTGTTCCAGATATAGGGCCATGACTTCACCCTTTGCATCGTATATACCGTTTACTTGGCTGGCTATCAAGAGTGAATCAACATGTGCTTGTAGATTTTTAGCTCCCATTTTGATGGCGAGGCGCAAGCCTGCCAGAAACGCTTCGTACTCCGCCTCGTTGTTTGTGTTTTTAAAATCCAACCTGATGGCGTAAGTAAATTCATGGTTTTTGGGGCTTACGAGGCGCAATCCAGCTCCCGCGCCATCTTCGTTTGAAGCCCCATCAGTGTAAAGCATCCAAGTCTCGTTTGTCGTGTCTTTCACTGGAGTTTCAACAAGCTCACAATCCTTGATTTTCTCAGCTGGGACTTCTGTGATGAAATCCGCTAGAACTTGACCCTTGATGGCTGGGCGCGGTCGGTATAGAATGTTGTGGCCTCCCAACTCGATTGCCCATTTGGCGAGTCTTCCTGATGTTTCTGGTTTCTGAAGTATCGTGCCGATATGGAAATTGGTAAGTACGGTGATCACATGCCCTGTAAAATATCTGCGCAGTCTCCGGGAAGCATGTAGCAGCGCAAGAACCAATTTTTCCATTGTGGAATATCTCGTTTCTGGGTCAGTGAGTACCCTGCTGACATAATAAATCGGAGTTTGAACTCCATTTCTTTCCACTAATAACACCGACCCTACTGCCTTATCGGAAGAGGATAAGTACAGTACGAGTGGCTCTTTTTCAAACGGCGCGGTCAGGGTTGGAAGCTCGATCAGACATGCTTTCATTTGCTGGAAAGCCTTTTCTGCGTCGGGTGTCCATTTGAACTCTTGCTTCTTGACACAGTTGCGCAGTGTGCTGATAAAAGGGTACGATTTCGCGGCGTGATTTGACAAAAAGCGGTTAAGCGCGGCTAAGCGGCCGGCCAACCGTTGCATTTCTTTGATTGTTCGAGGCGATGGCATTCGTTCTATTGCCTGAACTTTATCTGGATTCACCTTGAAGCCGCCGTTAGTGACTATGAAGCCTAGAAACTTCCCCTCTTCCATGCCAAAAGAACATTTGGCTGGATTCAACTTCATATTTACGCTGCGCAATGAATTGAACGTTTTCTCGACGTCCTTCAACATTTGGTCCTCTTCGGGACTCTTGACCACTAGATCATCGATGTAAACTTCAATATGCTTTCCGATGTCACCTGCGAAGGTCTTGTCCATCAATCGCTGGTATGTGGCGCCAGCATTTTTCAGGCCGAAAGGCATCTTAGTATAGCAAAAAATCCCCAGATCCGTGCGAAAGGCTGTCTTGTCTTCATCCTCGAGCTTCATTTGAACTTGATGGTACCCCTTGTAGCAATCCAAGAAGCACTTCCATCTGTATGGCGCGAGCGAGTCTATCTTTTTGTCGATCTCAGGCAAAGAATAACAATCCTTAGGGCATGCCTTGTTGAGATCGGTATAGTCGACGCACATTCGCCATCCGCCGCTAGACTTTTCTACCATTACGGGGTTCGCAACCCAACTCTGATAACGTACCTCACGCAGGATGCCAGCTTTAAGTAACTCGCAAACTTGTTCGTTCATTGCTTTCGTCTTGTCTGCCCCTAGGCTGCGCCTTCTTTGGACTTTCGGCTCAACCAAGGGGTAGGTGTTTAAACAGTGCTCTGTGATGTCGCGCGGGACTCCGGTCATGTCGGCCGGGGTCCAGGCGAAAATATCCATGTTCTTGAATAGGAGCTGCTTGAGGCGCGTTCTGATATTTGGTGAGATGGCGTGACCTATCGTCACCGTTTGCTCCGGATATTTGCGATTTAAAACCCATTTTTCAGGCTCGGTTGCTGAAACCTTCGCCGCTTTTGTTGGGCGCATCTCTTCAGTTGACATCACTTCTTTCTTTGCATAAATGATTGCCACCCCCGTCTTGGTTGGGAAACCGATCGCTGAGTGGGGGGTGGAAGTAATCATATTCAGCTCACCTTGCGTCTCTCTCCCGATCAATACGTCATGTCTTGACTTAACGGGCATCACCATGAAGTTTACGTTTGTTGTCCTCGAATGCTTCCCGTCAGAGAGTGTGACGGGGAAGCTAATTTGGCCTAACGGGAAGACCATTTCATTACAGAACCCAGACAGTGGGTAGTCAACTGGTTCGAGTCTCGCTTTGTCTTCCTCGTCGAACTGGTTAAAGCATTGCTCATAGATGATGTCTGCTGTACTCCCCGGGTCAATGAAGACGTATTCAGTTTCATAATGGCCGATGATACCGGTGATGACGATGGGTCGTGTGGCTCGGGGACCCCCGCGCACCACCGGGAAAATCACTTGTTGTTCTTTCCATGAAGGCTCGTAGGGTCTCTTGCCTTTTTCTCTCGCGCTAAACCTTGGTCCATTGACCATGTGTGTTTCCAGGCGTCGAACCTTCTTGTGATTTCCTTCATCGTGGCGATGGAGCTGTCGCGTTTCTTTGCGCACGTTCTTCACTAAGTGGCTCAGCTTTCCACTCTTTAGTGCTCTCTCGATCTCTTGTCGCAAGCTGTAGCAATCATCTGTTAAGTGGCCTGTGTCCTTGTGGAAATCACAATACAGATTGGGATCTTGTCCCTTTTTGTTCGTCATAGGCCTGGGAGTCTTAAAATCATGGTTCTCCGTCATTAGCACCTCTTTTGGTGTTTTTATGAGCGGAGTCCAATGCTTTTCACGATTGTCGTCTCGGACTGCTTTTCGATAACCGATGCGATCAATGGTATCACGCGCGTCTTCCTTATAGCGGGATCGTTCTTCGTATCGGGGTCGTTCATTATAACCGCTGGAGTGGTTGGCTTTCCACCCAGGGTTTTTGCCTTTGTTGCGCCTGTTGTCATCGCGCGGGTGACCCCCTTTGGAAAATCTATCTTCAGAACGATAGCTGTTGTTTCGTGCGAGTGACTCTTCCGTCTGCGCGACAATCTTCGCGGCTTCCATGAGTTTATCCCACTCCTTTGGCATTCCATCTTTCCCCGTGATGGTTCTGATCAGGCTATCACAGCGGATGGCTTTTTTGAAATGGCAGCGCATGAGCTGCTCACTCACGCCACCTATCTCCAAACATTCTTTGTTAAAGCGCGTAATGAAATCTTCCAGACCCTCATTATCTCTACGCCAGATATCTTCAACTTCAGCTGTGTCGCGCTGGTATCGTCTTTGTTGGCTGAAGTGACTCAAAAACTGTGTTCTGAAATCTACCCATGATTTTATCTTTCCCGGAGGAAGGCTGTCGAACCAGGCGCGAGCAGCCCCCGTTAATGTTTGGATAAACAAATGACACCACATGGGCATGTTCCAACCGCCCAGGCAGCCTACGCTAGTAAACACTCTGACGTGATCATCTGGATCAGTCAATCCATTGAACTTTCCGACAGTCGGAGGTAATTTCTCTCTCTTGAGCGGCGCGAGTGCTATCTTTGGGATGAACTTTGAATGCTCTATAGCTTCCTCTGGTCGATAGGCGAGGCGAAAGTCACGCTCTACCTCTTCGGTATACCCAACGTGCTGCCTTGGTTTATAGTACTCATGATTTCTTTGCAAACGATTAAAAACCGAAGATTCGTCATCGTTCTCCCAGGTTGGGTCATTCGGGTCAGTTTCTTCCCATTCGTCGTTTATGTTGCGCGGCGTGAGCCGGCTGTGAACTGGGCCTCTTCGGGAATTTGACGGTTCGTCATAGTAGCTTTCTGTCTCCCCCCGCGTATCGCGCGTGTCCTGCACGCTTAGTCTTCGGGTAGGGGGAGGTCTGTTGGCTCTTCCTTGGATATTTTGCGGTGGTTGCATCGGGCGCGGCCCGTAACTTGGGCCGGTCGGTGTAACCAAGGAAGGTTCTGCCGTTAGAACTGCTTGTTGCGCGCTCAAGGATTGATATGCCGCGTTAATGGTGGCGAGTTGCTTGGCGTACCATGAGGCTGGGGTTTCGCCCTCTGGTAGCCCTAATAGCGCTGAGATATTCTGAGGTGGAGCTGTGTTCGAGGGTCCGGCTCCGTTGTTTCCTGGGGTATTTTGAGTGATGCGGGTGAAGCTCCCGCGCGGACCCCCAGTGTTGGCTATCTCGATTTCGTCGATTTCTTCGTGTTGGGGTTGGATGTTTTGGTTATCCACCCCCAACGTTGCGTTAGGGTCTGCTCCGAGACCAACAAACTCTGGAATGATTCCTTGACCAGCCATGATCGAAGGAAGGAAAAAACAACGAAAACTCAGGAAAGAAGATGAGAGTGGTTTGTAGAAAAAATCGGTGGGCGCCAATGAAGAAACACTGAACTAATTGGGAGAAATCAGTTTGGTTTATGTTCCTTGCATAGTGGTTAATCTTCTTATGGTTTCCTGAGTTCCTTAATGACCGTGTGTTAACTGCAAAACAAAACACCGTTACTCGTTAAGAGGGGAATGTGGGGGTTTCCCTCTTAACCGGGCTCCGGCGTGAGAATAAGCGACCGTGCTTTGGAGATAATTAAGTATTAAGTGAGAGAGTAGAGGGAATGGAATGGTTTAACCTGTGAAGTGCGGTCCCTATTTATAGCCAGAGAGGTGTAAGAGGATATGGGCTGATGGGCCTTGGGCCGGAAGTCGACAACTTGGGCGATATGCTCTTTGTCTCACTTGTCTCGACCGTTAGTGGCTTCTGGGAGTTCTTCGGTGCTGGCGCACAATGATTGGAGCCACGTGTCATGGTTGTCGGCCTGGCCGCCGTCCTGCCATCAGCAGGTAAGTGGAGATCGTGGGACAGTTGTCTCTGCCCTATGATTGGTGCCACATAGGCATCCTTAAGTACTTTTTGTCTCCTGCATGTCAGACGATCGTGGAGCACGATTGCGCAGGAACAGAAGGACCCTGATTGGCCCTTTTATTCTGCCACTTGTACGTTGTGTACTATCTGGAAAGGCCTCGCGCCGTGGTCACGCACGATTCTTGCTGAGCACGCTATTATCATGCGCGCGGCATGGGCTTTCAGATGTCTCTTTTAGAATGCCAAGTTTCGTTAACTGGAGTTTACTCTTTTGTGGACCTCGCGCCGCGCTGCACAGGTGTGTTGTATCCCGCGCGAGGTTAACGATCAAGAAAATTGCTGATTAAGGAGTATGGTCCCGCGCGGCCTCATAGGGAGTTGGCCCCACGGTGGGCGCCAATGAAGAAACACTGAACTAATTGGGAGAAATCAGTTTGGTTTATGTTCCTTGCATAGTGGTTAATCTTCTTATGGTTTCCTGAGTTCCTTAATGACCGTGTGTTAACTGCAAAACAAAACACCGTTACTCGTTAAGAGGGGAATGTGGGGGTTTCCCTCTTAACCGGGCTCCGGCGTGAGAATAAGCGACCGTGCTTTGGAGATAATTAAGTATTAAGTGAGAGAGTAGAGGGAATGGAATGGTTTAACCTGTGAAGTGCGGTCCCTATTTATAGCCAGAGAGGTGTAAGAGGATATGGGCTGATGGGCCTTGGGCCGGAAGTCGACAACTTGGGCGATATGCTCTTTGTCTCACTTGTCTCGACCGTTAGTGGCTTCTGGGAGTTCTTCGGTGCTGGCGCACAATGATTGGAGCCACGTGTCATGGTTTTCGGCCTGGCCGCCGTCCTGCCATCAGCAGGTAAGTGGAGATCGTGGGACAGTTGTCTCTGCCCTATGATTGGTGCCACATAGGCGTCCTTAAGTACTTTTTGTCTCCTGCATGTCAGACGATCGTGGAGCACGATTGCGCAGGAACAGAAGGACCCTGATTGGCCCTTTTATTCTGCCACTTGTACGTTGTGTACTATCTGGAAAGGCCTCGCGCCGTGGTCACGCACGATTCTTGCTGAGCACGCTATTATCATGCGCGCGGCATGGGCTTTCAGATGTCTCTTTTAGAATGCCAAGTTTCGTTAACTGGAGTTTACTCTTTTGTGGACCTCGCGCCGCGCTGCACAGGTGTGTTGTATCCCGCGCGAGGTTAACGATCAAGAAAATTGCTGATTAAGGAGTATGGTCCCGCGCGGCCTCATAGGGAGTTGCGCGGCTTTTTGGGACCATACACTAAAAATACAGGTTCGTCAAAACATTTTAAGAAAATAAAACATTTCCACATTTTATAAACCATTCGCTGTTTAAAACGTGACGACGAATCATTTCGCGGAAGCTTTGTTCTTTATGTGTTCGGTTCTTCGTTTAGCTTGATCGTCCTCCGGTAACTCAATTAATACCTACATTTCATAAAACATGAAATGAGCTAGTCATATAGCGCTTAAAACATGTCTAAACGAGTTCACCTATCAGTAGGAATGTTCATTAAATATTAGTAGTGTTCACTGAACAGTAGGGGTTTTTACTGAATAGTAGGAGTTTTCACTGTACAGTAGAAGTGTTCACTGTACAGTAGAAGTGTTCCAAATTATTCGACCCGTTCATGCATTTATCAAACAAACAAGTTTGTTTGACCGCTATTTCTCATGAACCTATTAAATTCAATAATATTTATCATATTAGGTTCCAATTACAGGTTCATATACCTTCTTAAACCCATTTTCGCTCATATGCTTATTTTGACCCGTTAAGGGTATTTAAGCATATTTTAAGCATGAATCGCTTTCATTCGTTTCTAAATGCATATGTCCTCATTTCTTATCAAATGATCTCCCACCACAACTATATTTGTGGTGGATTCAATGTGGTGATTTATATATTCCGAGTTTTAGCCTTCGGATCATTATTTTACGGCAAAGACTCTTATGGAGTCATTTGACCAATATTTTACATCTTTCGCTTTTTATACTTATTCAAAGTATTTATTTCATCATATAACTCATTTCCAAACAACTTTTAAGGGTCGTTTGCTCGATTTAGCTTACAAGGGCGTTTTAGTCAATTTTAGTCCTTATTTTACGACGAAGGACTTTTAATACTTGTTTGACCCCAAAATCTGACCTTTTAACCATAATCTTGTTTAGAAACCATTAGGTTTCTAAAACACCATGATTATAACTTAAATTATTCGGTTTACCTATAAGATAACCGAATATTCATTTTCAACTTCACTTAACTCTCATTGGACCTTATGTTCTAAATGAGTAGTTAACCTGTCACACATATCTGGCTCGGATCAACATATTGACCCATTTAATGCTTTTCTTAATAAACGCTAATTAGTAGCGATGCAAATTTCCATTCAATATATATTCCTGTAATCATACACTCGACAAAGTCATTAGTCGATATCGTCAAAGGGTGATATTTTCACCTTTTGACCCGTTTAGTCTAAATGACTGTTTATCTTTGCAAGATGATATTTATTATCATCTCGTCTACATGACTCGCTCCGGTTTACACCGTATGTTCATTTTACTTATAAACCATTTCTAAATGCTTTTGAACCATTATGACTTTCGCCATAAAGTGGCTTTCAAAACTAACGGTTATTATCAACGCGTGACCAATTTTACCGTTTCGCCCTTATTAGTTATATGGGTTTACCCTATAAGGTAACCACTCGAAACTCATTATCTATTAACCATTGTATGACCAATTAATCATAATTAGTCCTTTTTAACCATTAAACATGGTTTATTATCATTGTCTTTTGTTCCGAACCGCACATGTCGTGTCGGAATATCACAATTTTAAATAAGACTTTATATTATTCATAACCTATAAAACCAATAGGTATTTAATACAAAGAGTGTAAGTTGTACTTACCTAGCATCCAGATTATGCCTTTCTTCATTCCTGATTCGTTTGACCCGCTTCATTCCCAAGTGTCACACCCCAACCAATGGCGGATACATCGGGATGAGACGAAGTGTGAAGATTGCAAGAGACATCATAACGTTATTTGTGACAATATTTAATAAACCGATTTCATTTCATAATTCATTTGTCATCATTACAAGGAAATCAAATAACATCAAGTTCAAGCGAAATACAATACAACATAATAAAAATTGATACAACGATTAAACCTAACGTCTATATGTGTATCTAGGCATCAACGCTACTTCATTTCATAGCATCATCATCCTCAACCTATAACATGTTTAAAATAAATTTCAATGCAAAAGCAAAGGCGAGTATACAAGTTTGGTACATACGTATCAATAGATAAGTTTAAACAATTCCATGTGGCAAGCTCTTGATACGAGATAAACAATAAAATTGGCATGTGTCAAACATATCAAACCAATAATGAAACGGAAGATGCTCATGACATAACCACAAGTCTACGGGCGGGTCGTTAATCCTATAGCGCTACATATGTCATGGTTTGGCTCGTACGAAGTTAATGATAAGTCTAACAAATAATGTCCTCAACCCAAGTTTAAAGTATCAAGTAATCAAATAAGCATGCGTGTAATAGGAATGTTTATGTATTATGATAAAGTTTGTGTGTAAGTTTATAAACAACATGTTACACCCCAAAAAGTGGTAAACGAAAAAGGGGTTCAAGTATACTCACAATATTGCATATGCCTTCCGATTATCCATTTGTTGACGATTAGAGATGTAGAGTCCGAATGTATAAGGGTTAAAGTTCAATTATGTTTAGAGTCGAGATTCGGAATAAAATAGCATGAAAATAACATATGAGAATAACATGTGAAAATAATCATCTAATACATATGATACTTGTTCTTGACACTATGTACTCCAAGGAGTTTATATGGTTTCATGGAACAAGGTTCCATTAGAATCGTAACAAGTTATCATACCATAGGATGATATAATCTAGTACTTGGACATATGAACACTAGTTCATCATCTAAGATTCGATTATTTGGATTATGTGCTTATGTATTACATATATTTTATACATATTATTAAGTCCAATATTTCAAGCATGAGGTAGAAGATTAAGATCTTCATTTAGGTACCTCTAAATATCATAGAAATCATGTAGGAGGTAGGAAGATCAAGTCTTCCATTTAGGCACCTCTAGGTGTTCACCACTACACTTGATGTAAAAACAACCAAGGAGGGTCATGAACATACAATAAAGAATGAATAAATACAACTAATCTAAGGAAAACATCAAGTAATGTGTGGACTTACAAGTAGGATAGCCCAAGCTAGTCCTATAATCACACAAACATCAAGCATTAGGCTTGTTCATTACTTGTGGGTTAAAACCCAAACAAAACAGAAAGTATGTGAGGTTTACACCTCTGATTTCACATGTCTCAACCTTGTTTTTAAGCCTAACCAACCATAAGATAGGTTGTAAGCATTAGGACATAGGTTTGAGTGAGTTAAACTCAAGTTTAAACAAAGATTAATGAAAATAAACTTAAACAGTAGACTTTGAAGCCTTTTTGCCGGAGTTCTAGGGACTTGTTTGCTGTGAAACACCCCTAGAATCGAAGCCAAGGTCAAGCCAAGCGTTCTGGAAAAAGAATGGACCAAAACGGATAAGAAATGAAGAAATTATGCCCATTTTCGTAAAGCTCGATGAATCTATTCGAACATTGAATTGCAGCTACGTTTTAGGTGATTTGAGAGTGTTTTAGATGAGTTTGTAAAGTGTATGAAGCTTGGATTATGTTAGGGTTTTATAGGGAAGAGTTAGGTTAGGTTGTGGTTGGATATTAATGGCTAAAACATGGTTTAAAACTCAAATAAACTCAAAAACTCGCGCCCAAAACGAGCTGAATAGGGGCCTGATCGCGGCAGTTGGGCTGGGCTGTCGCGCTGAGTCTTTAAATGATTTTCGACCGGGTTTCTTTGAATAAAAAGATCCAGCTCAGCTGGTTAGGCGCATGTTTGGTTATGCTGATGACCCGGGTTCGATCCCTGTGGTCATCAGTTTTATTTTTATTATTTTTTTTTTTGTTTTAAATCACCCACTTTCAGCAAGTTACCTAGATGGTCCCTGAAATTTCAACAATTTATTCTAAGATCCCCCTAACTAAGTTATGTTGTTTATAAAAGAAAGTAATTAACTTTATAACTTAAACTAACTAGGTTAGTTTATATTTTCTAACTTTAAAAACTAACGAGACTAACTAGATTATTATAAAAATAGACTTTTAAATAGTAACATTAATTCAATTAATTTAAACAATTGTGAATTAACCATAATTATTACGAGTTAGATTAAAAATAAAATATTTCTTCTACGGTTACCCATTTCGCGAAACTTCCAAGTTGCAAGAATTAGGATTCGACTTCTCTTATCTTACGAGTTCTAACTAGATTAACGAGCATCGAGTTTTATTGCGTAATAACAACCAAGAGTCTCGGATAATATATTGTTCAAACGCGAATTTCATTGTAATTTAAGTCTCGGATTCTACAAAGATTACCTCGAAACGACGATTACAAGAACACAAAATTTCCAAAAATAGAATTTTAAGCAGTGGTTTCTAAATATGGGAAGTATGAAAACGCAGGGCGTTACACCAAGCTTCCACCTAGCTTGTTAAGCGTCCAACTATCATTGTAATTTGTAAAATGGTTAGATTAGTCATAATCATACACGACTATTCCATCCTACGTTCTTTATGTCGAAATTATCATTCGATCATATAGAAGGTCATTTTGACTTTAAAAAAATCAAACTGCCTATTAACAAAAGTAATTACACGATGTAGCTTAATCACTCGTTTTATTACCTTTCCTTTATACGGTAAGCATCCTTATTAGGTTACCGTTTTAACTACTTATGAATTCAAGTTATTGTAATCGAATTTCATTCGATTAACACACGATGATATCAAACATCATTTTGAATCATAATATATCATCATTTTCATTTTATCATACTAACCCAATTTCCTAGCAAGTATGATCATGTACTCAAACACACCATTTGTTCAAGTATTTTCTTGATTACTATCAAATATGATGATTATAATCATAGTTATATCATCAAATTCATCATATGATTAATACCCACTTATCTTAGTGTGGTATATCATCAAATCATTCAAATTATAGCATCATATGTAAAATTTTCACTTAGGGTTTGATTCCTAAGCAAGTATCTATCACTAATTCAATCATAGCTTCAATAATTCATTCATAATTCGCGATTATGATGATTATCCAATTTTCACAACTTTACAAATCATCAAAATTTGACATACCTTATGATCCCCTAGCTTGGGTGATCATTAATTCACGTTTAATTGTGAATTTGAGCTTCGATTGAGCCTTCAATTTGATGATTATGTTGAACTAGGGTTTTGAAGAGCTCCCTGGGAGCTTCTAGTCGAATACAACTGAACACACATATGTGTGTGTTTTGTTTTATGTTCTTTTTATTTAATAAACTTTCAAGTTTATCCATATTGGCCCCTCTTGTTTGGTTAGTTTATTAAGTAGGCCACAACCCACTTAATTTCTAACATTATATCCACTTATTAACTAGGTTAAACATTCCTAGTTAAATTTGTGGGTTCGGGGAATTCGTGACTAAGTTTATTTTAAGTCCCGTTAATTCGGGCTTCTATAAACTTTATTTTTCTCGAAAGCTTTCTTTTACCCTTTTTATTAAATATTAGGTTTAATTATATAAATCCTAATATTTTCCCGGGTTAATTTTACCACTAACGATACTTTACCCGTCTTTTAGTATTAATATGGTTTGATTATCAAACCTGTTTTCGGGGTGTTACAAGTCTATCCCCCTTAAAGAGGTTTCGTCCTCGAAACCTTTCTTACATAGTTCATTGAGTTGTAAACTCAATGCATTTGACATGAGTAATCTTTTAAGTATTACTCATACTTTATCCAATTGTTAGTATTACCAGAAAAGTATGGTAATATCTTTTTGGTTACAAGCATATACGTATCTCATACGACATAATGCAACTCGAAATAACGTAATTTCATTATTTCAACCAATTTGGTTAATTTAGCGAAATCCATCGCTATTAGACTATCGCAGTCATCATGAATCCGTTAATTTAACCCGTTTAGATATTTTAGTGAAATCTTTCACTTTTGACAAACAAATTCTTTTGTTTTCGAATTCATTCATTCGATTTAATTATACGGAATCCACTGCTTACTAACAAACTGAATTTCTTGAATTTTATCTTAATTGTTTAACGCAATTTAATTTGGTGACATTAATAAAATTCTATAAAGCATATAACCACATACCTTATAGCTTTTATCCTTTAATCTGAATTTTGCTTGATTTGACTTCCCGACACTTCGCTCGTGTCGCTGTATAATCCCTTATTATAGGCGATCAATATCCTTCGTTAGTGAGGCCTTAACCGGTCTCACTGATTAGACTTATTAGTCAAGTTACTTTATACCCATTACTCAGGTTACAATGTGACTATATTTCACATTACTTTTCTTGACCGTGATCGCGTCACGTCATGTTTAAGTTTATTTCAACCTTTTATTATCGAAAACACATCGTCTTGCACTTATCGGTGTCAAGACCTGTATCTTTTAGTATTTACTATTTCTATTCCTATCAGAATATTCATGTTTGTGAAAACGTTATTTCTTACAAAAACTGAATTTTAGTCTAACGTTTTCTTTTTAACTTATGTCAATTACTTTATATCAAGGAATTGACAACAAGGAATTTATCCTTTTACAATCTTTGTTTTACGCGGGGATTCTCAACTGGTTCCCTCGCTTTGTCTAATTAACCCGTAGGTTCTATCACTTAGCCTCGTGGGCTATTTCATTAGACTTTCACCTTTTTAAGGCGAGGTCTTTATAATCTATTTCTTTCTATTCATGACCCGTGGTCATTTTGGTCCTGTAGACCTTTATACTGTTTGTAATCCGAAGGTTAGGATGATCTTGTAGATCATTCTTTTTATGTTTAAAATTCATTTGTTTTCACATTTTAAATTCATTACTTGTGACTGTAGTCCGTATCTACAATCGTTTTCTTATACCATCCGGCCCGACTTTGTATTTAACCCGTTTGATTTGTTCATGTGAAATCCATCACTTGTGAACAGTCAAACTTTGTTCTTTATTCACCCCGTTCAATCTCACCATAGTTGAACATAATTATTAAAATTTGTGTTTGCGAAATCTTATAGTCTTTTAGTCATAACTCATAATCTGAGTCGTTTGACTTTAAATCCGGGTTCCCGTCTCTCGGTTTAGGCATTTGTTTAAATTCCTACCCATCAACCGGGTGACTTACCGAAGTCATTGTTAATGCAACCATTTAGGTATGCCTTAAGACTTCGTTTTTGAATTGTTTGGTTATCTTAGCGAAATCCATCGCTTTATTTAACCAAACCTTTATTCTTTATGTGACCCTGCTTGATGGTCTTATAATTTCTGAATGATGATTATCATCATCATCATTTCTTTACTACGACCAAAGTCAATGACTTCGATTGTCTTTTTGTGTATGGGCAATATCTTCGTTTCTATAACCCTGTGGTTCATTTATACTTTGGTTTTACATTGCCCTTTTTGTCAACCATGTCTCTTTTGTCCATTATGACTTATTTCACTATTCCCTTGGGTCATCTATTTCTATGCGCGCCATACATCGTTTTTATGGTTCCCTCGAAAACCATTTATACGAGTATGCCCATAAGATTTCTTGACCCCAAGGTTCTTTTAACTTTTTCATTCATATTGACCTTACCACATCGGACATAACTGTGCTCATTATAAGAAGCTCATGATATCATGTGTTCACTACTTACTTGGCCAGAGTAAGCGATCAACACATGGTACACATGAGCTTATTATAATTACTACATCACGTCCCATGTAAGTAATCTCTTGATTTATTTCATTTTTATGATTTCATTTGGTAAAACTTTATTTAATTGTCAATTAACAATTATTAGTTTTACCCGTTTTATCTTTGAACATATACAATGTTCCTTTTTATAACCATTTATACAATCACATTCGTTGATGTGATCATTACTTTTCTCATTTGGATCTTTATTAAGAATACTTACTTGGATGATTACTTTCGTCCAAGTTTATATTTAAACTAAATTCAGTTATTGTCTTATTATTCACGACTGTGAATAATACGTATCTCTACTGAATTTTCTCTTGGAAACGACATCCTGGATAGGAACCCTATCCAGATTTTCCAAGTTTTATCTTCTATATGCAACTGTCATTCACTATATGTTTGATGCATATTTCTAGTTATACTATAAGTTTTAGACGTGTACCTTGTAGATACTTGCTTTGATAACTTTCTTGTTCGATCTCTCATTCGAGATCATTTCTTGATTCATGTCCTTAACATGTATGACTTACTTGTCATACTTCAGACCATATCTTCATCGTATCGATAGATCCTTAGACTCTCGTCATCTTCAGATACAATGATCCTTTAATTTAAAACGTCTACAATTGTTAGTAACGTTAACATTAACAAGCACTCGTATTATACTACAATGCTTTCTACGACACGTGTTAACACACGTAATTCGTTTAACTATATTGGTCTTTTATCGCTTTATTTGGGGTAACGTGTTTTACACGATAACCCTATATGTTATTTTCAACACTTTACATGCTAGACCATTAACGTATTGAATAACTTACCGGATTTTGCGATCAAGTCTCGAACCGAACACCCATCTTTATCAAGAGCATAAGGTTTAAGTTCAAGCATAGTTCTTCCCCACCATACTTGAATCTCTTAAACCAGGGCTCTGATACCAACTTGTAAGACCCTAAGTCCAATTATACGATTATTATATAAATTTCGACTATAATAGTGTATTTACGGTTAACCATACACTAAAAATACAGGTTCGTCAAAACATTTTAAGAAAATAAAACATTTCCACATTTTATAAAACATTCGCTGTTTAAAACGTGACGACGAATAATTTCGCGGAAGATTTGTTCTTTATGTGTTCGGTTCTTCGTTTAGCTTGATCGTCCTCCGGTAACTCAATTAGTAGCTACATTTCATAAAACATGAAATGAGTTAGTCATATAGCGCTTAAAACATGTCTAAACGAGTTCACCTATCAGTAGGAATGTTCATTAAATAGTAGTAGTGTTCACTGAACAGTAGGGGTTTTTACTGAATAGTAGGAGTTTTCACTATACAGTAGAAGTGTTCACTGTACAGTAGGAGTGTTCCAAATTATTCGACCCGTTCATGCATTTATCAAACAAACAAGTTTGTTTGACCGCTATTTCTCATGAACCTATTAAATTCAATAATATTTATCATATTAGGTTCCAATTACAGGTTCATATACCTTCTTAAACCCATTTTCGCTCATATGCTTATTTTGACCCGTTAAGGGTATTTAAGCATATTTTAAGCACGAATCGCTTTCATTCGTTTCTAAATGCATATGTCCTCATTTCTTATCAAATGATCTCCCACCACAACTATATTTGTGGTGGATTCAATGTGGTGAATTATATATTCCGAGTTTTAGCCTTCGGATCATTATTTTACGGCAAAGACTCTTATGGAGTCATTTGACCAATATTTTACATCTTTCGCTTTTTATACTTATTGAAAGTATTTATTTCATCATATAACTCATTTCCAAACAACCTTTAAGGGTCGTTTGCTCGATTTAGCTTACAAGGGCATTTTAGTCAATTTTAGTCCTTCTTTTACGACGAAGGACTTTTAATACTTGTTTGACCCCAAAATCCGACCTTTTAACCATATTCTTGTTCAGAAACCATTAGGTTTCTAAAACACCATGATTATAACTTAAATTATTCGGTTTACTCATAAGATAACCGAATATTCATTTTCAACTTCACTTAACTCTAATTGGACCTTATGTTCTAAATGAGTAGTTAACCTATCACACATACCTGGCTCGGATCAACATATTGACCCATTTAATGCTTTTCTTAATAAACGCCATGGTTGTAAAACAAGGTTTCCAAGGCCGAGTACTCCCTGAGTAGTCGCTACAAGGCAGGCTGCCGAGGCGACTTTCTTTGACTCCGCCTAATTACTCGGAATTGGTCAAACACATTCAACCTAGGCCAAAATCGTATCTAGTAGGTCAAATCGGGCCGAGTTTGACTTAAACAATAATAAAACATAATTTATATGCCTATCATATTAAAGAATGAATATCATTTTCACGTATTTTGTTATAGATATCAATAAATTTATGTTATTTGACATATATTTAATTTCCAAAAACTAATTTCTTTATAATTTAACATGTCCGAGTACTCCCCGAGTACTCTCCGCCTAGGCCGAGTACTCTCAACTCCCCGGTCGACCGACTAGGGAGCGCCTAGCGACGTTTGCAACCATGAAACGCTAATTAATAGCGATGCAAATTTCCATTCGATATATATTCCTGTAATCATACACTCGACAAAGTCATTAGTCGATATCGTCAAAGGGTCATATTTTCACCTTTTGACCCGTTTAGTCTAAATGACTGTTTATCTTTGCAAGATGATATTTATTATCATCTCGTCTACATGACTCGCTCCGGTTTACACCATATGTTCATTTTACTTATAAACCATTTCTAAATGCTTTTGACCCATTATGACTTTCGCCATAAAGTGGCTTTCAAAACTAACGGTTATTATCAACGCGTGACCAATTTTATCGTTTTGCCCTTATTAGTTATATGGGTTTACCCTATAAGGTAACCACTCGAAACTTATTATCTATTAACCATTGTATGACCAATTAATCATAATTAGTCCTTTTTAACCATTAAACATGGTTTATTATCATTGTCTTTTGTTCCGAACCGCACATGTCGTGTCGGAATATCACAATTTTAAATAAGACTTTATATTATTCATAACCTATAAAACCAATAGATATTTAATACAAAGAGTGTAAGCTGTACTTACCTAGCATCCAAATTATGCCTTTCTTCATTCCTGATTCGTTTGACCCCGCTTCATTCCCAAGCTTCCACCTAGCTTGTTAAGCATCCAACTATCGTTGTAATTTGTAAAATGGTTAGATTAGTCATAATCATACACGACTATTCCATCCTACGTTCTTTATGTCGAAATTATCATTCGATCATATAGAAGGTCATTTTGACTTTAAAAAAATCAAACTGCCTATTAACAAAAGTAATTCCACGATGTAGCTTAACCACTCGTTTTATTACATTTCCTTTATACGGTAAGCATCCTTATTAGGTTACCGTTTTAACTACTTATGAATTCAAGTTATTGTAATCGAATTTCATTCGATTAACACACGATGATATCAAACATCATTTTAAATCATAATATATCATCATTTTCATTTTATCATACTAGCCCAATTTCCTAGCAAGTATGATCATGTACTCAAACACACCATTTGTTCAAGTATTTCTTGATTACTATCAAATATGATGATTCTAATCATAGTTATATCATCAAATTCATCATATGATTAATACCCACTTATCTTAGTGTGGTATATCATCAAATCATTCAAATTATAGCATCATATGTAAAATTTTCACTTAGGGTTTGATTCCTAAGCAAGTATCTATCACTAATTCAATCATAGCTTCAATAATTCATTCATAATTCGCGATTATGATGATTATCCAATTTTCACAACTTTACAAATCATCAAAATTTGACATACCTTATGATCCCCTAGCTTGGGTGATCATTAATTCATGTTTAATTGTGAATTTGAGCTTCGATTGAGCCTTCAATTTGATGATTATGTTGAACTAGGGTTTTGAAGAGCTCCCTGGGAGCTTCTAGTCGAATACAACAGAACACACATATGTGTGTGTTTTGTTTTATGTTCTTTTTATTTAATAAACTTTCAAGTTTATCCACATTGGCCCCTCTTGTTTGGTTAGTTTTTTAAGTAGGCCACAACCCACTTAATTTCTAACATTATATCTGATGTATTGCAAAATACATCCTTTATTCGTGTATATTTTGTATATTTTATCATTATTTATAGTTTAGTTTTATTTAGAATTACGTGCTATTGATAAAAGTTTGGTTTTCCAGGTCTTGATACATTCATTGGCTGAAAATTGAGTGGAAACGAGCTGAAACGTTAAACATCAAGTTCCGAAACCAGTTGGAATAAGTGTTAGAATTATTTTAGAGAATTTGGAAGTTGGAGCTGGAGGTTTTAAGCATGATTCTGTGAAAATATGCCCATGGTGTAGCACCACGGGTAGAAGGCTATATGCTAGCGCTACACCACCAACAAGTGAGGAAAATTCTAACATGTGCGGTGCTGGTGTAGCACCAGCACAGAAGGGGTCACCCGTGGCGCTACACCACGGGTAGGCTGGCGAGAATTTGTTGATTTGTGGCTAGGGTTTGTTATATAACGAAAATTAATGATCATTAAAGAGATCTTACGAATTTGAAGAACCCTAGGCGATTTCCAGAGCAGATTTTGAGTATTTTGGAAAGTTTTAGCTTGCGGGAATCAATTGGTTGAAGCTTGGAGCGTGGAAGTGAAGATTGTTCGGGTTTTATCTCCCGGTTTTCTTTAATTTCGTGATTTCAATAGTTTCCAATGAATTCTTGTTTTGAACTTGATTTGTTTATTATAAACAACATGTTTCTTAGCTAAACCCTAGATACTACCTAGACAAGATGATGGTTTGATTAAAGCTTGGATCTTTTAACAGTTTTTATTGTTTGATTATGGATTGATTTTGAAAGTAAAGGATTCTAGAATTTCTTATTTGGTGCGTGTGCGTATTTACTTTTGGTTGTTGATTATTTACTATTTCACATAGATTTTGGTGAATGTCTTTCACATAATAAATTTGTGTTGATTATTCGATTCTTTGCGGGTTCGGGTGATCTTTGGGTAAATTGGCCAATAGCCTTAGAAACAGTAATTAAAATACAATTAGAATTAAATATTCTGCTTAACTTGTCGCTGAGAGGCTCGAGTTAGTTATTAGGTCGCGGTGCAGTATATATCTAAGATAGGTTTTGAGAGAAGTCAATCTTAGTTCCCTAATTGCATTGGTGTCTAGTAAACCAAGTTAGAACCTAGAATTGCCTTAGATTGTCGCGCTGAGAAGTAGATAGTCGTATTAGGGCACTTTTAGAGTCGTTAGAGGACTGAGAGGAAATCTAACAGTCGGTGTGCATAACAGCCTTGTAGGGTTTCCTAGGTTTCTTCCTGAGAAGGGTCGGGAAGTCTTAGCATTGAAATACCTTAAGGTTTAGTATTTTACGATCCCTGCTCCATACAACACTAATACCGTTAGAAGTCCATTCCTAGTTAAACTGGATTCAAGTCTAGGTAGTCGTTAATCTCATCTGAATCAAACCTTAGTCTTTGTTCGTGTTTTAGTTTAATTTCATTTTAATTGCAATTTTAGGATTTTAGTAAAAACCCCCCCTTAAAACACAACAATTGTTTAGTCGTGTCAGTGTCTAGTCTAAATAAAGTCGTTAACGTAATTAACTAGAGTCCTTGTGGGTTCGACATCCGGACTTACTTTTCTTTGCTAGAGTCGACCGGTTCACTTGCCGGTGAGTAGTTTAGTCAAGTTAGAGAGTCTAGATTTTTATTACTTGAGTCTAAATTAGGGTTATTTTAGTTTAATTATTTGAACTACTTATTCCACATGGCTGGACTTAGGGATGCATTCCTTGCTAAGTATTTCCCACCTGTAAAGGCCTCTCGCCTTCGAGATCAGATCCATTCCTTCATAATGGAGCCTGACGAACCATATCACTTAGCTTGGGAGAGGTTTCAAACTTTACTCTCGCGTTGTTCCCAACATGGGCTGTCGGATTGGGCTTTAGTAGAAAATGTTTACAATGGTCTTACCCCCGAGTGCAAGGCCCGATTCGACACATCTGCAGGAGGCCACCTAATGGGAAAGAAAACTGTGGCTGACTGCAATGACCTCTTTGAGAGCTTCGCTCATGCTGATATAGATCATAGTGCTACCAGCAGGAATTCCAATCCTGTGATTACTTCCTCATCTTCTCGAGGAGTGAACCAAGTCGTTTCAGACTCAAAGGTAGTATCTCAACTTGACTATATCACCAAAGAGTTGCTAGAAATTAAGAAGAAGGTCGATAGGTGCGAAGTATGTAGAGGTGGACATGACACCATAGATTGCCCAACACTTACCCTAGAACAGGTCGAGTATATAGCAGGTCAAAATAGGGGTCCAACTAACCCGTTCAATAATAGTAACTCTAATTGGCGTGCTAACAATTATCGCTCTTCAGGTAACCCCCCTGGTTTTCCATCGGGTCAATATCAAAATAGGGGGCCAGGTTTCTATTCTAGTGGGGGGTCGGTTCAAACATGTCAATTTGCTAGTTCAGGTTCAGGGGGACAGTTCAGAGGTGAGGGGTCACACCAAGAGGTTCAACCTAAGAATGAGGGGTCAAATAGTAGTCTGTCTAGGATAGAGGACCTTCTTACCCAACTAGTGGTTAAGGATCAGGCTACCCAACGTACTTTAGAAGAACACGCTACATTCTTAAAGAATAATCACTCAAATTTCTTAGATCTTCAAAGGCAAGTTGGGGATATTGCACGCCAGTTGCAAGAACGACCTCCAGGTCAATTCTCGGGCAACACAAAGCCCAACCCTTCAGGCTCTTTGAAGGCAATCTCGACCCGTAGTGGTAGGACTCTAGGAGAGGTAGTGAGACCCAAGAGTGTCGAGGTAGAAGATGAGGAGCCCGTAGATGAAGAGATTGAAATGGAGGCGCCCGGTAAAGTGCAATCTAGGTTCATCCCAGCAAGTACCGCACACACCGGGGGGCCTTCAAGTGAGAAGAGTGTAGGAAAAAGGCCCATTCAAGTTGTTCCATCACCTAATGTTGATATTTCCCGTGCTCCATTTCCTTCCCGTCTTAAAAACCAAACTTATTCCAAAGAGTACGGGAAATTTTTAGAAATCTTTAAGCAACTTAGGATCAACCTTCCTTTCATAGAAGCCCTTCAATCAATGCCTAAATATGCAAAATTTTTAAAAGATCTTCTAAAACGTAAGGATAGGTTAGGAGAGGTTTCTAACATCCCCCTTAGTGGAGGGTGTTCCGCCGTAGTGTTGAACAAGGTCCTGGAAAAATTGACGGACCCGGGCCTTTTTACCATCCCGTGCTTGTTTGGGAGTGATACCGAGTGTAGGGCCCTAGCCGATCTAGGAGCGAGTATAAACCTGATGCCATATTCTATGTATGAAAGGTTAGGCCTAGGAGAGTTGTCCCCTACACGTATGTCTTTGTCTCTAGCCGATAGATCCGTAAAGTATCCACGTGGCATAATTGAAAACCTTCTAGTCAAAGTGGATAAATTCGTCTTTCCCGTAGACTTCGTCGTCCTTGATATGGAAGCCGACGAAAAGGTTCATATCATTCTAGGACGCCCATTCTTGTGTACCGCCAAGGCTATCATAGATGTCTTTGACGGGAAAATTACACTTCAAGTCGGTGAAGAGAAAGTTACTTTCGAGATAGCACGCTCCATGGAACACCCTAGTGGTTCTGATGACCTTAGTAGTCCTTGTCATTCGGTCTATTTCATAGAATCTTTCTTATCTTGTGTCGACCATTGCTTTGACTATATTAGTGGAGCCAATCTAGTTGAGAGTAAGATAGATGAGGTAGTTGAGAAGGTAGAGGAAGTCGTGAGTGAGAGTGAGGAAGTAGAAGAGAACGAGTGGGTCCCCGAAGTGCTAGAATTGAGTGAGGTTAAAAGTGAGAGTGAGAGTACACCTATAGATAGACCCGCCCCATTATAACTCAAAGTTCTCCCATCCCACTTAGAGTACGCGTTTTTAGGTGAGGGGTCCGAGTTTCCCGTGATTATTTCATCTAAGTTAGAGGAGGGAGAGAATGGTAGGTTGTTAGAGGTGTTGAGAGTGAATAGGGAGGCCATTGCATGGCGTCTTTCAGATATCAAGGGCATAAGCCCCGCCTATTGTACCCACCGGATACTCATGGAAGATGACTATAAGCCGGTGGTGCAACCTCAACGGCGCCTAAATCCGAACATGCAAGAGGTCGTAAAGAAAGAAGTGCTTAAATTGTTAGATGCCGGGGTGATATACCCTATTTCCGATTCACCATGGGTGAGTCCGACCCAAGTCGTCCCAAAGAAGGGTGGGATGACGGTGATCATGAATGAAAAGAATGAGCTAATCCCTTCCCGTACTGTTACCGGTTGGCGTGTATGCATAGACTATCGAAAGTTAAACGAGGCCACCCGGAAAGACCATTTCCCCTTGCCATTCATTGACCAAATGTTGGAGCGTCTAGCGGGTCAACAATTCTATTGTTTTCTCGATGGATTTTCGGGTTATTTTCAGATCCCCATCGCCCCGGAGGATCAAGATAAAACGACGTTCACATGCCCTTACGGCACTTATGCGTATCGCCGCATGCCTTTCGGGTTATGCAACGCTCCGGCTACATTCCAAAGATGCATGGTTGCTATATTCCAAGACATGCTTGAGACTTCCATGGAGGTTTTCATGGATGACTTCTCAGTTTATGGCACCACTTTCGAACAATGTCTTCTAAATCTTGATAGGATGCTTAAGAGGTGCATAGAGACAAATCTTATGTTGAATTGGGAGAAGTGTCACTTTATGGTGACGGAGGGGATAGTTTTAGGGCACAAGGTGTCTAGAGAGGGTATAGAGGTGGATAGGGCCAAGATAGATACCATAAGTAGATTGCCTCCACCTACTAGTGTCAAGTCCGTTAGAAGCTTCCTAGGTCATGCGGGCTTTTATAGGCATTTTATCAAGGATTTTTCCAAGATTACTCGCCCCATGACCTGACTTTTAGAGAAGGATGTACCTTTCGTCTTCGACGAGGAGTGCATCAAGGCGTTTGACTTTTTGAAAGAGAAACTCGTTAGTGCCCCGATACTTGTTTCGCCTAATTGGAGCTTGCCTTTCGAGCTCATGTGCGATGCAAGCGATTATGCCGTAGGTGCGGTCCTAGGTCAAAGAGTCGATAAACACTTTCATCCAATCTACTACGCGAGCAAAACTCTAAATGATGCTCAAGAGAACTATACCACCACGGAAAAGGAGCTCTTAGCCGTAGTGTTTGCGTTTGATAAGTTTCGCTCATATCTCGTGCTTTCCAAAACAACTGTGTTCACCGACCACGCCGCTTTGCGATTTCTATTCCAAAAGAAAGACGCGAAGCCGCGTCTCATTAGATGGATTATTTTGCTCTCCGAGTTCGACATCGAAATTAAGGATAAAAAGGGAGCGGAAAACGTGGCTGAAAACGTGGCTGCCAACCATTTGTCACGTTTAGAGGATCCAAAAAGAGAAGAGGTTCGTGAGGATTCCATAGGAGACACTTTTCCTCACGAAACCATAGATTTTGTTAGTGCCGAGGTAGAAGGTTTGCCATGGTTCTCGGATTTGGCAAATTATTTAGCGACCGGAGATCTTGTGAGGGGTATGTCTTATCAACAAAAGAAAAAGCTTCTTAGGGATGCTAGGAAGTATATTTGGGATGACCCGTACCTATTTAGGATAGGTGGAGATAGAGTGCTTAGGAGATGTGTTTCCAAGGAGGATGGTTTAGACATCCTTAGACATGTGCACGAGGGTTTAATGGGAGGCCATCACGGAGCGAATGTGATGGCACAAAAGGTTTTTGATAGTGGTTTCTATTGGCCAACGGTAGTGAAGGATGCCGTAGAGTTTGTTAGGACATGTGACCGTTGCCAACGTACCGGCAACATCTCATCCAAAGATGAAATGCCTCAAAATCCCATCCAAGTTCTTGAAATCTTTGACGTTTGGGGCATTGAATTCATGGGACCTTTCCCATCTTCGAGTGGGAATAGGTACATCCTCGTGGCCATTGACTATGTCTCAAAGTGGGTGGAAGCTCAAGCTTTACCTACTAATGATGCCCGAGTGGTGGTGAGATTCCTTAAAAAGCTATTCACGCGTTTCGGAGTCCCTAAAGCTATCATAAGTGACCGTGGCACGCATTTTTGCAATTCCGCCATAGAAAAAGCACTTGCACGCTACGGTGTCACTCATCGTCTTTCCACCGCGTACCACCCGCAAACTAGTGGCCAAGTAGAGAATGCTAACCGAGGGGTGAAGAGAATCCTAGAGAAAACGGTAGGAAAAAGTAGAAAGGATTGGTTGGAAAAGCTCGACGACGCTTTGTGGGCATTCCGCACCGCATACAAGACACCGTTAGGAACAACACCCTTTATGATTGTGTATGGCAAGGCTTGCCATCTTCTGGTAGAGTTAGAGCATAGAGCTTTGTGGGCTTTGAAAACCGTTAACCTTGATCTTACCGAAGCCGCTAGAAGGAGATTCTTCCAGATTCACGAGTTGGAAGCATTGAGGGATGCTGCCTATGAACGATCTTGGAGTATCAAGGAAAGAACTAAGGCGTTGCATGATAGGAGGTTGCGAGGTTTGAAAGAATTCAAGGTAGGTGATAAAGTGCTTCTATTCAATTCGAGGTTGAAATTGATAGCAGGAAAGTTAAAATCAAGATGGAATGGACCGTATGTGGAAAAAGAAGTATTTCCATATGGCACGGTTGAATTATACGACGAAGTTGACAAAGGAGTATGGAAAGTAAACGGTCATAGACTAAAACATTATTTGGGAGGTCCGATAGATACCACCGAAGAGGAGGAAATTCCTCTAGAGGACCCACCCACCTTTACCGAGCAGTGAGTGCGAAAAGCTTCGTTTGTAGAGTTTGTACCGTTTGTAAATTTCATTATTCTTCGTGTTTTTCGTGTTTGTGTTTTGTGTGTCTGAGATATCTGCAGGAAACGTACCTTGGAGAGCTGAGAAAGCGAAGAAAAAGTCGTTTCAGGTAAGTCCCATACTTAGAAAAATTTCGGGATGGTTTGGGAAGGTTGGGTAAGAGTTAGAAAAAATTCTAAGGCAAAAAACTTGATATTTTATGCAACATTATGTTTAAAATAGTCACTCGCGTAGTGCCACCAACATACCTACCCCGTGCTCGCGCTACACCACCATACAGGTCACCTACAACACCCTTTTGAGCCTTTTCGAGCTGTTTGAACCCCTGAAGTTGAAACATCAGACTCTAACACCTTTGTGAACCTTTTAAATGGTTTGAAACCCCCCCCCCCAAAGGCCGAACCTCTTTTGAACCACCTACTTATGGATCCTTATATAACCCCCACCTTACTTTTTCTTCCCCAAAAGTTACTCCCAACCCTACCAGAGCCCACCATACGCGACTTCTACGCTTTTCACCATCACTTCTCAAATTTTCTAAAAAAATTCACAATCCAAACATACACGTGACCGGAATTGAAACCCGAACAAAACCCCCCATACAAAATCCACATCGATCCACCACATACGTTCGGTTTGGGACTTTTTCAACTCGAAGAGTTCAAATTTTTCTCGCATAAATCGACGATTCAGGTACGATTTCTTGTAATAATTTCAGCTTTAGTATGTTTAGAATCTTTGTCGAGTGTGTTTTCATGGTTAGGGTTGATTTATTTTGTTTGAGTCTTGTGTTCAACTCATATTTGTCGATGTCGGGTCAGTCCGGTGCGTCTGTGGGTCGAGTCTTCATTGACTCAGTTCAGTTGTCAGTCTGTTTGAGTGGTGTGTTTGCTCTGATTGAGTTGAGTCTTTGTCCAGTCGACTGTCGGTCTGGGTGTGTTATTGAGTCGTTAGTCAGTTGAATAGAGTCCGTTGAGTAAAGTGGTTCGAGTCGGTATCTTGTGTTTTTATTTGAAGTCAGCATTGTGTCGAGTCAATGGTCAATTGAAGTCTTGCTTGTCTCGTTTTGGTCGGGTATGATGACTCCAGGTCACCAGAGGTGATTTGTGTAGTCAGGTCAGTGGGTCTCGTCTTGTTAGTTACCTTGTTTCGACTCATCGTTTGAGTTGATTTCTTGGTGTGTTGAGTTAGTTATCTCGAGTCGACTGGAGTCATTTATGTCATATTGTGCGTAACGTGTTTCTGTGAATCAACTGATATGTCCAGTCCGTGCTTCAGGTTCAGGTTCGGATCACATCTATGGTGTGTTTAGTCAGTTAGCTTGTGTCGCGTTGGTCGAGTCCTCTTTGTCAAGTCCGTGTCTTTTGGGCAAGTAGAGTATAATTCGAGTCATTGGTTGAGTCTTGTGTGTGTCGAGCTGCGTCTTATAGTTCACTTTAATGGGATTGCAGATGGTTTTGGTTGGGATATGATTGCTATATTTGACGTCGAGATTGATAAATTTAAGTGTATGGATTCATTGGTTTACGTTTAAATATTGGGATTGGTTTTGGGTAGTCGGGTTGGTATTGCAATTGATTGCTAAATATTTGATGGGATGATTTGACACATTGACTTGAAGCTTCGAGTTTGCGCTTTGGAACTAAATTTTTGCATTCGAAAGAAACCTTCTTTCATTAGGCGGAATCTTTCGACGCTCAAATTTCTTTTCATAACAACTAAACGGCAATTACATTTAAAGCGCGACTTCGACTTCAATGTCATATTTCGGCACTTTGGCTCTTAATTGGGACAATTAAAAGTGCCGATGGGGGTAGTGTACATTGAGTCTAGTTTAGTGTTTTTCGCGTCGTCTTTGTCTAGTTTAGCATAGTTTAGTAGTAGTTTAGTATTATTTGGGTTTACTTGCACGTACAAGTGGTTTAAGCTCGCCCGTACTCAATCTCCATTCAGGCGAGTTTAACCACCACTTAGCAATTGTAAAAAGTAACCCGCTTGTGTTAGAATTAGCCGCGAATGAAATGCTATACGGCTATTCTTTATTTTTTTTTCGAAGAAAAAAAAAATAATATAAAAAAATTCAAAAAAAAATTATAAAACTTAAAAATACAAAAAATAGTTTGTTATGACTGATTGTCTGCTTGTTTTGTCTTGAAATTTATCTGTTTTGCAGGCATGGCTAGTAGTTCTCGCCGAGGAAAAGGTAGAAAGACAGGAGTCCGATAGTGGATAGTGAGGAGTAGTGTGGGGATTGCACGAGGACGCAGAGCAGCAGCTGACGTTTTATATCTTTTGCTGATTATTTTTATTTTGTGCTGTTTTGATCCTCACTTTTGGTCTGTACTGATATTCGTATACTTTAAACAGGTTGGTTAGGGATGGAAGGGTAGGGTGATGTGATGAAACTGCTGAACTACTGATACTTTTGATATATATATGATGATATCTTTTGGTAGTTTGTTTGATTCAGATAGGTTGATTGTGTTAGCCGCTTTCGTTCGCGTGTCCGAGGTTAGAGTTGTTTGCTGAGCGCGTTTCGAATTGGAGGGCTTATGTGGAAATGACTGGCACTTTGACAGTCTCACATATCAGCTAAGTCGTTTCCCTTTTTGTTGTTGTATTTTATTTATTTAGTTCGTCGTGAGTCGTTATTTATTTAGTAGTTAGCTAGTAGATTAGTAGTTGTTTAGGTAGTTGAGTCGTATTTCCATTCTTGCATTAGGGACAATGCAATCTTCAAGTGTGGGGATGGGATACATGTAAATAATCGAGTCTTTTATTGAAAAATAAAAAAAAATTAAAACTTTGAAAAATCCAAAAAAATTGAAAAATCAGAAAATGTCTTTCGATAGTTTGCAAATAAAACGGAAAATGATAGAAAAGGTGAATTTTTGCTTGGGTTAAATAATAATAATAATATGAGATTATAATAAATCGAGCTTGCGTCTAGTTAGGGATATGTGGATAGGCCCGGGTTTGGTTTTAAGTCCCTTTGATCTAATATACCTTAATTGTCGGTCTGCTAGTGGGTTTTCGCCTGGGAGATATGGGAAATTAAAACTGCCGATAATAGTATAAGGGGCACCGTTATAAGTTAAAACTGTTAGAGTTTGTGATCATGTAAAAGAAAAAAAATAGAATAAAAAGTGAGCTAGAAACTAAATGAAAGTAATGCATTCTTATGTAAACTGGGCTGGGGATAGCGACTCTACAGCAAGATTACCGCTAGGGTGTGTGAAATCGACCGTGCAAAGAAAAGAAAGAAAAAGTACCGAAACCCGTTTAGTCTAAATGACTGGGATCAACATATTGACCCATTTAATGCTTTTCTTAATAAACGCTAATTAATAGCGATGCAAATTTCCATTCGATATATATTCCTGTAATCATACACTCGACAAAGTCATTAGTCGATATCGTCAAAGGGTCATATTTTCACCTTTTGACCCGTTTAGTCTAAATGACTGTTTATCTTTGCAAGATGATATTTATTATCATCTCGTCTACATGACTCGCTCCGGTTTACACCGTATGTTCATTTTACTTATAAACCATTTCTAAATGCTTTTGACCCATTATGACTTTCGCCATAAAGTGGCTTTCAAAACTAACGGTTATTATCAACGCTTGACCAATTTTACCGTTTTGCCCTTATTAGTTATATGGGTTTACCCTATAAGGTAACCACTCGAAACTCATTATCTATTAACCATTGTATGACCAATTAATCATAATTAGTCCTTTTTAACCATTAAACATGGTTTATTATCATTGTCTTTTGTTCCGAACCGCACATGTCGTGTCGGAATATCACAATTTTAAATAAGACTTTATATTATTCATAACCTATAAAACCAATAGGTATTTAATACAAAGAGTGTAAGCTGTACTTACCTAGCATCCAGATTATGCCTTTCTTCATTCCTGATTCGTTTGATCCCGCTTCTTTCCCAAGCTTCCACCTAGCTTGTTAAGCGTCCAACTATCGTTGTAATTTGTAAAATGGTTAGATTAGTCATAATCATACACGACTATTCCATCCTACGTTCTTTATGTCGAAATTATCATTCGATCATATAGAAGGTCATTTTGACTTTAAAAAAATCAAACTGCCTATTAACAAAAGTAATTACACGATGTAGCTTAACCACTCGTTTTATTACCTTTCCTTTATACGGTAAGCATCCTTATTAGGTTACCGTTTTAACTACTTATGAATTCAAGTTAGTGTAATCGAATTTCATTCGATTAACACACGATGATATCAAACATCATTTTAAATCATAATATATCATCATTTTCATTTTATCATACTAACCCAATTTCCTAGCAAGTATGATCATGTACTCAAACACACCATTTGTTCAAGTATTTCTTGATTACTATCAAATATGATGATTCTAATCATAGTTATATCATCAAATTCATCATATGATTAATACCCACTTATCTTAGTGTGGTATATCATCAAATCATTCAAATTATAGCATCATATGTAAAATTTTCACTTAGGGTTTGATTCCTAAGCAAGTATCTATCACTAATTCAATCATAGCTTCAATAATTCATTCATAATTCGCGATTATGATGATTATCCAATTTTCACAACTTTACAAATCATCAAAATTTGACATACCTTATGATCCCCTAGCTTGGGTGATAATTAATTCACGTTTAATTGTGAATTTGAGCTTCGATTGAGCCTTCAATTTGATGATTATGTTGAACTAGGGTTTTGAAGAGCTCCCTGGGAGCTTCTAGTCGAATACAACAGAACACACATATGTGTGTGTTTTGTTTTATGTTCTTTTTATTTAATAAACTTTCAAGTTTATCCACATTGGCCCCTCTTGTTTGGTTAGTTTATTAAGTAGGCCACAACCCACTTAATTTCTAACATTATATCTAATGTATTGCAAAATACATCCTTTATTCGTGTATATTTTATCATTATTTATAGTTTAGTTTTATTTAGAATTACGTGCTATTGATAAAAGTTTGGTTTTCCAGGTCTTGATACATTCATTGGCTGAAAATTGAGTGGAAACGAGCTGAAACGTTAAACATCAAGTTCCGGAACCAGTTGGAATAAGTGTTAGAATTATTTTTGAGAATTTGGAAGTTGGAGCTGGAGGTTTTAAGCATGATTCTGTGAAAATATGCCCGTGGTGTAGCACCACGGGTAGAAGGCTATATGCTAGTGCTACACCACCAACAAGTGAGGAAAATTCTAACATGTGAGGTGCTGGTGTAGCACCAGCACAGAAGGGGTGACCCGTGGCACTACACCACGGGTAGGCTGGCGAGAATTTGTTGATTTGTGGCTAGGGTTTGTTATATAAAGAAAATTAATGATCATTAAAGAGATCTTACGAATTTGAAGAACCCTAGGCGATTTCCAGAGCAGATTTTGAGTATTTCGGAAAGTTTTAGCTTGCGGGAATCAATTGGTTGAAGCTTGGAGCGTGGAAGTGAAGATTGTTCGGGTTTTATCTCCCGGTTTTCTTTAATTTCATGTTTTCAATATTTTCCAATGAATTCTTGTTTTGAACTTGATTTGTTTATTATAGACAACATGTTTCTTGGCTAAACCCTAGATACTACCTAGACAAGATGATGGTTTGATTAAAGTTTGAATCTTTTAACGGTTTTTATTGTTTGATTATGGATTGATTTTGAAAGTAAAGGATTCTAGAATTTCTTATTTGGTGCGTGTGCGTATTTACTTTTGGTTGTTGATTATTTACTGTTTCACATAGATTTTGGTGAATGTCTTTAACATAATAAATTTGTGTTGATTATTCGATTCTTTGCGGGTTCGGGTGATCTTTGGGTAAATTGGCCAATAGCCTTAGAAACAGTAATTAAAATACAATTAGAATTAAATATTCTGCTTAACTTGTCGCTGAGAGGCTTGAGTTAGTTATTAGGTCGCGGTGCAGTATATATCTAAGATAGGTTTTGAGAGAAGTCAATCTTAGTTCCCTAATTGCATTGGTGTCTAGTAAACCAAGTTAGAACCTAGAATTGCCTTAGATTGTCGCGCTGAGAGGTAGATAGTCGTATTAGGGCACTTTTATAGTCGTTAGAGGACTGAGAGGAAATCTAACAGTCGGTGTGCATAACAGCCTTGTAGGGTTTCCTAGGTTTCTTCCTAAGAAGGGTCGGGAAGTCTTAGCATTGAAATACCTTAAGGTTTAGTATTTTACGATCCCGGCTCCATACAACAATAATACCGTTAGAAGTCCATTCCTAGTTAAACTGGATTCAAGTCTAGGTAGTGGTTAATCTCATCTGAATCAAACCTTAGTCTTTGTTCGTGTTTTAGTTTAATTTCATTTTAATTGCAATTTTAGGATTTTAGTAAAACCCCCCCTTAAAACACAACAATTGTTTAGTCGTGTCAGTGTCTAGTCTAAATAAAGTCGTTAACTTAATTAACTAGAGTCCTTGTGGGTTCGACATCCGGACTTACTTTTCTTTGCTAGAGTCGACCGGTTCACTTGCTGGTGAGTAGTTTAGTCAAGTTAGAGAGTCTAGATTTTTATTACTTGAGTCTAAATTAGGGTTATTTTAGTTTAATTATTTGAACTACTTATTCCACATCAATATCCACTTATTAACTAGGTTAAACATTCCTAGTTAAATTTGTGGGTTCGGGGAATTCATGACTAAGTTTATTTTAAGTCCCGTTAACTCGGGCTTCTATAAACTTTATTTTTCTCGAAAGCTTTCTTTTCCCCTTTTTATTAAATATTAGGTTTAATTATATAAATCCTAATATTTTCCCGGGTTAATTTTACCACTAACGGTACTTTACCCGTCTTTTAGTATTAATATGGTTTGATTATCAAACCTGTTTTCGGGGTGTTTCAACTTCAAGCCGTACCGGCTCAGCAGCAATCACAACACCGATCAGCCCAAGTCATCTATGCACCGCCTGCGAAGCGTGCATACACTGGTCCCCACCCTGCTTGCCCAACATGTTCTTATCATCACCCGGTGGGTCTCGCTTGCTGTTTCCGTGCTCACTGCAATATGTACGGTCATTTCACTGCTAACTGCCAAACTGGTCCCCGTCAAGCACCAGCTCAAGCCACTGCTCATCAAGCTCTGCTCCCAGCCCCACAAGGCCAACAAGCGGCTCAGGCACCCGCGGTCCACGCCCGAGTCTGCTTCGCATGTGGTGATCCCAACCACTTTGCGAACATGTGCCCGAACTGGGTTGTGAAACAAGAGCCCCAGCAGCAGCAGCCTCAACAGCAGCAACAGCCTCAGCAGCAACAACAAGCCGCACGTGCCATAACTTTCAACATCAACGTGCGCCAAGCCCAGGCTGACAACAACGTGGTCAATGGTACGTTCCTTGTGAATGGTATTTATGCATCGTGTTTGTTTGATACTGGAGCCGATAACTGCTTTGTGTCATTTGAATTCGAGAAGCTTCTTAGTCGTAAGCGCTCCCATCTCCCCTCGACGTTCGATGTTGAAGTCGCCACCAGAAGAACTGTCGCCGTTAATTCTGTACTTCGTGATTGTACTCTTGAGCTCAACAATCACATCTTCCCAATCGACCTTATTCCGATGCAGCTCGGAAGTTTTAACGTCATAATAGGCATGGACTTTCTTCGCGAAAACCATGCTGAAGTGGTGTGCTTCGATAAGATGATTCGATTCTCGCTCGCGAATGGTGATTTATTGTGTGTTTATGGCGAAACTGCTTCGAAAGGTCTCTAGCTCATGTCGTGTGTCCAAGCTAGAAAGTATCTCCGCAAGGAGTACCGAGCTTTCTTGGCTAACATTGTAGTAGCGGAGAAGGAAAAGAAAGGAAGACCAGGCATAAATGATGTCCCAGTGGTTCGAGAATTTCCTAATGTTTTTCCTGAGGATCTTCCCGGACTACCGCCAAGTCGTGATATCGACTTTCGTATCGACCTCATTCCTGGAGCCAACCCTGTTGCCAAAGCTCCTTACCGACTCGCACCGTTCGAAATGCATGAACTATCGAGTCAGCTTTAGGAATTACTTGAGAAAGGCTTCATTCGCCCGAGCACCTCTCCATGGGGCTCGCCAGTCCTTTTCGTGAAAAAGAAGGATGGGTCGTTCAGGATGTGCATCGACTATCGGGAACTGAATAAGTTGACTATCAAGAACCGCTATCCCCTGCCTCGCATTGATGATTTGTTTGATTAGCTACAAGGTGCTACGTGTCTCTCGAAGATCGATCTACGCTCAGGCTATCACCAGCTACGCATCCAAGAGGAAGATATACCCAAAACCGCTTTTCGCACTCGTTACGACCACTATGAGTTCGTTGTTATGCCTTTTGGTTTAACCAACGCACCCACGGTTTTCATGGATCTGATGAATCGCGTGTGTAAACCTTATCTCGACCGTTTCGTCATCATGTTCATCGATGATGTCTTGATCTATTCCAAGTCGAAAGCCGAACACGCGCAACATCTACATTTGGTTCTCGAGCTACTCCAAGGGAATCGACTCTATGCCAAGTTCTCCAAGTGCGAATTCTGGCTGGAGGAGGTTCAATTCCTCGGTCACATTGTAAATAGTCAAGGTATTCACGTCGATCCCGCGAAGATCGAAGCCGTTAAGAGTTGGATTACACCTAAGAACCCGTCTGAAGTCCGTTCTTTTCTCGGACTAGCGGGCTATTACCGATGATTTATCGAAGGATTCTCAAAGATCGCTGTGCCGCTTACCGCTTTCACGCATAAGGACAAGCCTTTTGTTTGGGGAACTGAACAAGAGTCCGCTTTCCAAACCCTCAAGCGCATGCTTTGCAATGCTCCTGTTCTCACGTTGCCCGACGGAAACGACGACTTTATTGTCTATTGTGATGCCTCGAACCTTGGTCTTGGCTGCGTTCTCATGCAACGGGACAAGGTCATTGCCTACGCATCTCGTCAGCTCAAAATCCACGAAAAGAACTATACAACCCATGATCTCGAGCTAGGCGCAGTTGTTTTTGCGTTAAAGATTTGGCGATACTACCTGTATGGTACAAAGTGTACGATCTTCACCGATCATAGGAGCCTACAACATATCTTCGAACAGAAGGAACTTAATATGCATCAACGCCGATGGGTAGAACTTCTCAACGATTATGACTGTGAGATTCGTTATCACCCTGGCAAAGCAAATGTTGTTGTCGACGCTCTCAGCAGACGGAGTTATTTGCTCAGCATTCGTAAAACCCAAGCCCAATACGATCTCGAAACCCTCATCCGCAAAGCCCAGCATGCTTGTTTTAAAGAGCGCAATTTGGATAAGGAAAGAATCTACCATGATGGAGCTCAGCTTGCGAATAAGCCGAATGGGATATTCCACTTCCTGGACCGAATTTGGATCCCTAAACGGACCAATTTGCGACAGATGTTGATGGACGAAGCCCACAAATCCCGATAATCCATTCATCCCGGTGCCGATAAAATGTACCAGGACCTTCGCTACAAGTACTGGAGGCCGGGCATGAAAAGAGATATCGCCCTCTACGTTGGAAAGTGCCTGACTTGCTCGAAGGTCAAGGATGAACACCAAAGACCCTCTGGCTTACTCGAACAACCCCCGATCCCTATGTGGAAGTGGGAGAGTATAGCTATGGATTTCATAACAAGGCTCCCGTGCGCGCCATCAGGTCACGACAGCATCTGGGTTGTTTTTGGCCGTTTGACCAAATCAGCTCACTTTTTGCCAATACGGGAAGACTACAAGGTAGAACGATTAGCCCGAATCTACACCAATGAGATCATTTGTCGACATGGGATGCCTCGCGACATCATCTCTGACCGTGATGCTCGGTTTACCTCGCGACTGTGGGAAACGTTTCAAGCTGCTCTCGGTACAACGCTTAATCTAAGTACCGCATTCCACCGTCAAACCGACGATCAGACTGAGAGAACGATCCGTACTCTTGAAGACATGCTCCGTTCGTGTGTCATAGATTTCGGTGGTAATTGGGATGCATACCTGCCGTTAGTCAAATTCTCGTACAACAACAGTTATCATTCCAGCATTCTAATGGCACCATTCGAGGCTTTACACGGAAGAAAATGTCGATCGCCAATTGTATGGCACGAGATCGGTCACTCGTAACTAACCGGTCCCGAGCTATTACAAGAAACGACTGACAAAGTCCTCCAAATTCGAGACAACTTGTTGAAAGCTCGAAGTCGACAGAAAAGTTACGCCGATAGACGACGCAAGCCCCTTGAATTTGACGTTGGCGACTACGTACTCGTAAAGGTATCACCTTGGAAAGGTGTGGTCAGATTCGGCAAGAAAGGGAAACTAGCGCCTCGATATGTTGGACCTTTTAAGATTCTGGAAAGGATCGGAAAAGTCGCCTACAGACTCGAACTACCGGAGGAACTTAGTAATGTCCACCCGACTTTCCATGTGTCAAACCTCCGAAAGTGCCTGGCTGAGCATGATTTAATTGTACCTCTCGATGACCTCCAAGTAAACGAAACACTACACTTCATGGAGAAGCCTGTCGAAATCATGGATCGCCAAACCAAGCAGCTCAGACGCTCGCGCATTCCTATTGTGAAAGTCCGATGGGAAGGCAAACGAGGCGCAGAGTTCACTTGGGAACTCGAAAGCGACATGAAGGCGAAGTACCCGCAGTTGTTTTTTACGGCTTCGGCCTAATTTCGGGACGAAATTCCCTCAACTAGGGGAGGCTGTAACACCCCGTGTTTTGAAAGTCAAAGTCAAGATTGAAGTCAAAGGAAGAAAAGATTGCTAATTGCGATCTGTCTCTCCTTGCTCAATTCCAGTTTTGACTTCTTTGACTCGTAGATAGCCTATTTTGTTATCGCTTTAGTTGTATTATGTGGAGTATCTATTAATAATCGCATAGTAGTCGCTGTTTATCGCATGTTTAATCGCTTTATCGCTATCGCAATTGCACTCGCAACTTGAATTACGCATTTTGGTTATTATTATACGTGTGCCTTATGTGTTACTTGTGCATGTTTATTTATGTTATGTGTGGTAATCAATCGAAACGCAATCGAAACTCAATCGCAATCGAATCGCAAACGCTAAACGAATATGAAATAAGGATGATTGTATGTTGATATAGTAGTTGGGATTAAAAGTAATTTGATTAGGAAACTCTAACGCATCGAAACGCTTGTAATCGAAATCGAAACGGCAAAACTCGTCGCACCAGACACTTGAACAAGTGGCCGATCGACCAGGTGGCCAGCCGATCAACCAGCTGTTCGATCGAGCTGCCGCTCGATCAGCCAGCCAATCGATCAGGCTCTGCCAACCGATCGACCAGCCCTCTCCTCCCCTTTCCTTTTTGGGAAACCCTATAAATACCCCCTGTCACCATCATACTTTCCACTTTTGACAACTCTCCTCCGACCAGCTCATCTTCCCCACCTTTCTTCAGATTTCTCACGATTCCGGTAAGATCTCGTCCTAAATCTTGTACTTCCTTAATCTACACGCACCCCTGCACCTTTCTATCTTTTGAATCTTAACTTTTAACCGTGAAATCATCAAGATTCAAGGTGTTCTAGGATGACGTCATCATGTGTTCTTGAGAACTTCATGTTTTAGCCTCAATCCACCAAGAACAACCTAGATTTAACCGATTCCCACATAAACAAACAAAGATCTTTCATAGATCTAAACATATTCACAATGAAAAGGATTGAAAGATGGTTTTCCAACTTTCTTTCAACTCTTTTACACTCAATGCATTCAAAACTGATAGAATCGGAGCTTGTGCCGACTTACTACTCATTCTTGTGGTTATGTTGGTTCAAGATCTGGATTCTATCCACGAGACTACCGATTTCGGGTTAAACATGGAACATCGTCTTGAACAGTTAATTGGTCGGATTTGGGTGATTCCTGTCTGATCAGAGGTACCAAGTATTGACAAGGTTTCTGTTGCTTAATACGTTATCAAAACGTCTCGATAAAACGACAAACAATCAAAACAACCAAGTGTAAGACGAACAGGACGACCAGGACGGAGTGTCGTCCGATCGGACAGCCATCCGAACGACCGGTCATCCGATCGACTTGCACCTTGGCCCCACAATTAATTTTCAAATCAACCCTCAAGAGTTTGGAACACCGAACGAATGGCCGTCCGAGCGAGTTACCACTCGATCGACCGACCATCCGACTATGTGATGTTTCGAAACTTCAAAACTTAAACAATTTTCAACATGTGCAATGCACAAGGGATGTCACCCGATCGAACAACCGTCCGATCGAGTGACAACCTCCTAAGAACTTGTTCTCGCTGAAGTGCCCAACCTATCGGACTGTCGCCCGATCGAACAGTCATTCGATCGATCGACCTGAAAGGTAGAGATACTTCTATGTTTTCAAAATGCTACAACGGAAACTTCAAAAGTCAAGCCATCATACACAAACACATCCTTCCCAAAGGAAGTAACAATCCACTCGAACGGTCATCCGACCGGACGACCGTCCGAACGGACTATCACTCGAACGACCGGTTGTCCGATCGGACTACCATCCGATCGAACTGTTGTCCTACCCACTTGCACTCTGTATCGTTTTACGCGTCGCTTATCGTTATGCTATCAATCTGTTCAGGCTAACCCTACTCTCTAGTGCTCCCTTCAATCCATCAATCGTTGTGAGTATACTCGATCCCTTTTTGCTTTACGCACTTTTGGGTGTTACATACGTTACTTATACAAAATCACATCGAACACACTACGCAATACTTTAAACGCTAACCTTATCGCATGTATACGTGACTTAATGAATGCTTGTTTGTTATGTTTACCCATGGAATGCTGTCTACTTGCCTTAGCAACGATAGTACTATTAGTTTGGACTCAGAACCTGTTCACTCAGGGGTTGTTAAGGACAATTACTTACATGGCTCACAGTGGTGAGTATGTATCGCGAACTGCCTTGGGCAGTCATCCCGCAGTCATTGGTATCGATAGGTTCATGTCGATAACTAACATGCCTCATTTTACACTGTGTACGTGCTGGTTATGCGTAACGCTTTCGAACTCTATGTGCTATTATCAAACTTGTATTCTCACCTTTACACTATGTGTATTGACTTTTACTTTAACGTATGTGACAGGTGCTTAGGATGCTTATTTGCTTACTTTGCTGTGAAATCGAGGCTAGGAAAGACCTAGGTCAACAATAAACAATTGTCTGTAATGAAAATCTGAGTTGTCGGAACAGAACAATTTGACTAGATCTTTTCTGTAATATTTATATTATCATTTATGACATGGTATGGGACGTGTTGCTTTAAATATTTGGTTAATATAGTTGTTATGGAAACTTCTGGACAATCTGTTTCGCTCAGTGCCATGCCCCGATGTTTCCGCCATCGGTTGGGGTGTGACACCAGGTACCCACTTTCGTCTCTCCTTTTTAATGTTTTGGTGTCTTTGTTCATTTGTTTGTTAAACAATGTTTATGTTTTAATGTTTGAGAACGTTTTTTATTTGATATTAATGTTTGACCCGACCCAACCCAACCCGACCCGAATCAAATCACCGACGTCCGACCCGAACATACACCTCGAAACTACGCGATAGAAATTTCTTTTTAGGCCCTTTACCTTCCGACCCCCGAACTTTTTTTTTCAAGCTTCGTCACTGATCTGTTGTGGGGTTAACCAGGGCAGCTCTTTGCATGCCTCGAGGCCCTTTACTCTGTGAAGATGGAGAAGCCAAAGAACAAGCAGGTCCTTCTCTATTATTGTGTTGAAGCCGAACTAGCTCGCAAAATCGCTAATGAGTCGATCACAGTAAGATTTCCAATTAAACAGGGAATGGTAAAACTCCCTGGATTTATATTGAGTAAGGCATAAGATTTATACTGGCTCCTAAGTCAGCAAGTGCATTGCTCACAGTAAGATTTCCAATTAAACAGGGAATGGTAAAACTCCCTGGATCAGCAATCTTTGCTGGTAATTTATTCTGCAAGACTGCAGAACATTCTTCATTCAGAGTAATGGTTGAAAAATCTTCTAATTTCCTTTTATTTGTTAGGAGATCATTTAGAAACTTGGCATACTTTGGCATTTTGGCCAAAGCTTCAACGAATGGGATGTTAATATGCAGTTTCTTCAACATTGCTATGAATTGATTAAACTGTTCCGCATCTTTTGTTTTTATCAATCTCCCAGGATAAGGTGGTGTTTGTTTGTACACCCTCATTGGTTCTTTCTTCTCTTCTGGAGATTTACCGGGCTGTACTGTACTTTCTGGGCGAAGCCTAGATTGTACATTTCCAGATGGTGTCTCCATCTCTATCTCTTCATCAACCTCTGGATCTTCAGCATCTTCTCTTTCAAACTCTACAGCTCCTTTACCCCTTCTTGTAGTAACAGCTTTTGCAGTGGCATTAGGATTTCCAACAGTATTACTTGGAAGACCTCCTTGAGGTCTTTGGTTCAACTGATCGGCTAGTGAACCTACTGTTCTCTCCAAATTCTGAAGTGCAGTAGCTTGATTCTTCATGAAAGCATCATTTTCCAAGAACTTCGACTGTGTTTCTTGATATCGAGTTTCTTGTTGTGTTATGAATTGTGTAAGTAACTACATCTGTTGAGATAGTGTATCCTGACTTTTCTTCAGCATATCTTCTATGTTTGTGTTCTTTGTTCCTGAACTTGGTCCTGCTCCCGTGTCTTGAAACAGATTTTGACGTGGCTGAAACCCTGGTGGGTTATTGTTCCTCCAATTAAAGTTAGGATGGTTTCTCCAGTTTGTATTGTAACCTCCTCCGAAATTTGTTTGATTTCGGTTAGCTATGAAATCAACCTGCTCTGTTGTCTCAGTAGGAGCAATGGGACACGAGTTTGTGTCATGCTTCCCTGTGCATATCTCACACAATTGTTCCTTCTTTAGCTCCATATCATTCAGCTTCTTCTTTAGTGCATCGATCTGTGATTGCATCATGGTGGTATCGTCGACTTTATGCACTCCTCTATGTATAGAGGTTGAGTTTCTAGAATCAGGAAATTCATAGCTACTCATTGCGATGTCTTCGAACATCTCAGTACATTCTTCAGGCGTTTTGGCAGTCATAAGATTTCCTCCAGCAGTGGTGTTCAGCATGTTTCTTGTAGCAGGCGTCACTCCATGGTAGAACTTCTCTACTAAGGCCCAGTCCTCAAATCCGTGGTGTGGACACTTGAGTAACAGCTCTTTGAATCGTTCCCATGTCTCATAGAAAGACTCTCCTTCTTTTTGACGAAATTCTTGAATCATGCTCCTCAGACGAGCAGTTTTAGAAGGAGGAAAGTATTTTCCTAAGAATTTTTCTTTCATACCGACCCAAGTGGTGATTGATCCCGCAGGAAGGGATTCTAACCAAGCATGAGCTCGATCGGCAAGTGAAAATGGAAAAAGACGCAGTTTGCATGCGTCTTCACTAACACCTATCTCCTGAAATGTATCGCAGATAGCTGAAAAACGTGAAATATGAACATTTGGATCCTCGGAAGGTAAACCGTGGAATTGAATGGTATTCGTAACCATCGAGATGATTTGAGGTGGAATTTGCCACCTCCTTTCTTCAATAGGAGGTCGAGAGATACTGGATCGGCCATTTCCCGCATTCGGTCTGGCGTAGTCAGCAACAACTCTCCTAATTGGTGGATCTTGTCCATCCATGTGTTCCTTACTATCTTGGGATTTTCGTAGGCGCTCGTGTAAGTCTCGTTCGGGCTCAGGCGAAATTGCAATTAAAGCTAGCCCTTCTGAACGAGTGTTGTGCATACAAGTCCTAAAATTACTAAGGTAAATCTAACACTAAAGCACAAATTGCAAATAAAGGCACACAAAATAAAAACAAGTAACTAACCTAAGAAAACATTTATACAATTAAATAAACAACTTGTATTATTTTCAAAATTTCTTAGTATCCCCGGCAACGGCGCCAAAAACTTGATGTGGGTTCACACTGCTTTTAGTTTTAGAAAAGACTTTGATGTTTGAATCGTTTTATTCAAAAGCCTTAGTGTGTAAAAAGCTTGATGTGAGGTTGTTTATTCAGATGCTCAAAAGAGGGATATGCTTTGGCCTAATAGGTATCAGTACTCTAATTAGGATGGTCCCCAGGTAGGCAACGGGTCCTTTTATTTGGATGTATACGAATGCCAAGCCTAGACAGGAGTTCCCAATTTAACGGCACTTAACCCTTCCAGTTACTACATATCCGAGCAAATGATATTTCTTTGTATTTTCAAAACAAGTTTTAAAATTGGAATTGCTAGCTAAACCACACACAAACGGCAAGTGCACCGGTCGCGGTGTAGTTTTGTTGGCAAGACCGGATATCAATCCGTGGACACTATGGCGAGAAATATTGAAAATAACCTTTATCGAATATTTAGCTAAATTGATTTGAAATTTGATTTGTGATTTTTAGTTTTATAAAAATATTAATTTAAAATGAATTTGTATTAAAATAAAATAAACATTGATAAAATAAAACTCACGAGAAAATAAAACAAGAAGCGTCGAATTAAAGAAAATAAACACAAACACAATATAAAAATTAAACAAGCAACAGATAACAATTACTGAGACAAAGTATTATAAATAGATTGAATTAAAGATATAATAAACAGACTACCTGGGTTTTAGAATCCCTAAATTCATGTAATGCTAGTTTGATAATAATAACAGTTAAGTATCTTTTTCAATTGATTAATCCCCCGTTAGAGATGCAACTTAAACAAAAGATAAAGACAATATGTGAAATGCTAGAACAAACCGGCTCGAGTTATCGAAACCAAATCCTACGTGAATCCAACCGTTGGAACCTCAGAGACTATGTTGTGAGACGATCTTTTAAACACGTAAAGCGAACAAATCTTTGAAAATTAAAATCCCAAGAAACCTTAATCACGATGTAATAAAAGAGTTCGAGTTATCGATTACCCAAATTACCCACCAATGATTAGCTAATAACCTGGCTTACCCTAATCATATTTCTAATCATGAGGTAATGATGCATGTTTTATTATTCTGACTAATTATTATTAGACTTGGTCAATTTCTCAACACAATATTTAACCCGTAAACGAATTAAATTAAATTCTAAGTTTAAAGGGAATTTCTTCATGTTATAAACTTGGTGAATTTATCGACAAATAAATAAATCAGAATTATAACAACATGCAATATCAAGATTAATTTCAAAGATAAAATTCTGTAAATCACATAAAATAACTGAAATTACATCAAACAGCATTACAATCCTTTATTTCATCATAACCCAGGTAGTTTATAAGTTTAGCTACACATATTATACATTAACACACTTACAACAAGCATAACAACTACTGAAAACATTATAACAACACTTACTAGAATGGAAATTACAACGTTTAACCGACTCGGGTCGATTAGGATTAGAACCAACGGCCTCCGGACGTCTCGAGAGTTCCGAGGTACTTCACCAGCACTTCCGGGTGTTTAAACTTGATTATAACAGAAATATAAAGTGAGAATTCGGACTTGAATTGGTGTGTTTTCGACTTGGGGGTGCATGGCTATTTATACTTGAATATTTGGAGCTGGGGACTAGCTTACGGACCTCAACATTGGTGATGTTGAGGTCCGTAGGCCCACTTTTTGCGACGCCGGCCAACTGCTCCACTTAGCGACGAGGAGTCGTTGCCGACACTCCCTTACGGACCTCAACATTGTGGATGTTGAGGTCCGTAGAGTAGACCTAATCAGCTTCTAGAAGACTTCAAGCTTACGGACCTCAACATTGTGGATGTTGAGGTCCGTAAAGCAACCTTAAAGCTCATTTTCTTCATTTTCTTGACACGTTTCCCCATGTATTGATTTCTTGATCGATCTTTTACCGTTTTCTCCCGTAATCCACAGATATTTCACCAATTCCTGCAGATTCATAATTTAATCAATTCAGTATCAAATACATAGGATAAACGCATACGATTTCTCTGAAATAGGGGTAATTTGATATAGAAGATGTGTATAATTCTGAACACATCAAATATCCCCACACTTATCTTTTGCTTGTCCCTAAGCAAAATCCTAAACAACATATCAAACTTAAACAATTAAACAAGAACGTATATTTCAAACAAATATAAATACGAATTACAAAATCTTAAACATAGATGTTTCACAAGACTTACAACATTCAAAAGGTTTAGAAAATCAAGAGAATGAAACGGAAACCGAGAATACTTAAATAAATTTTTTTTTTTTTACATCACTTCCATCCTAATGACTCTTTTTACGGTCAGATCGTCAAGACCATTTTATTGAAGAAGTAAATCAAGTCTTTCTTATTCCTGTAGCGAATATTACTTCCAATTCTGATAGGTCGTTCGGCATTGAGCCTAATAGATCCTACCTATATTAGAAGCGTATATTTGACTTTTATACATCTTCTCGTATTAGATCAATTTCTAAAATCCATTCCGGTTATCAGGTAACAAACGAATGGTTTTAGGCTCAAAGTGGTATCTAATGGCAACGGTGAATTTTTACAAAGAAATGGGTGAACCAAAAGCCTCTTATGAGAATTTGTATCAAAATTTAAACCAAAGGTTTTAAAATGTATCAAAACGTACAAGTTCTAAAGTAATGCAACAAGTTGGTAAACACACATGAAACGAAAGTAGTGTTTATGTATTAAACACTTTTAGGCTCAAATCTTACTGTCATGTGGTAATGTAAGGGTTAAAAAGTTTTGTTAGAAAAATTTATCTTAAGTATCTCGTAAAAATTTTCACAAAAACTTGATTTAAACAACCTACTATCCCGCAACTTAAAGAAACATATATTTTCAAATTTTGTAAATTCAATATTTAAATTTGTTTTTGACATACATTTTTACAAAATGTTCAAGTTTTAAATGTGTTTACAGGATCGGGACAAGAATAGAATAATTTATGAAGTTTTAGTGTAATTTTAACTTAAAAAAAAAACTGGGAATATAAACAAGAAAATAAAAAATATATATATACTAAATATTAAAAACTGGAAATATAAACAAGAAAATGTAAAAATATAAAACAGTAATTTTATTTATTATTATTATTATTTTTTTTATATATATGTATATACTAAATATTATACAAAATCCCTCATCCCCACACTTGAAAGACACATTGTCCCCAATGTGTGAAAATGAGAAATGTAATTAAACACACTTGCATAAAAAAATAAAAATGTTACTCCCCTGATGTGTTATCATACTCCTGTATATGTGTTATCTTGTCGCATTATATCAGTATTGGCTCAATTCCTGTATACGACGCTTGCAAAAAGATAAGTCAACGCATCATATGGAAATAAAATAAACAAAATCACACAAATCCAAAAGTAAAGTATATATACAAAGATAATGTCAAATACAAACAAGATCGTTTACGGTGGAGGAGGCTGACGTGGAGGGGGAATCTGAAAATGCTCCATGATATGCTGAAGTATCCCCCTGATCTCTATCTGTGTATGCTCCATATGCTCATGTCTCTCTCTCATCTGTATCTGATCCTGCCGCATCTGCTCCTGGCCCTGCCTAAGCTGACCCACAACCTGCTCAATAGTTTGTAAACGATCTCCCATGGTGGGTCGAGCTCTAGGCTGCCCTGCCCTCTCTCTCTCCGGGATCTGATGCAAAGGAGCAATAATGGGAGCGTCCTCTGGGATGGCTCTAGGCTGTGTAAAACGGGGAGGCTGGCATGGCTCCATGAGCTGTGCCATCTGTCGCATATCAGTCATCTTGATCCTCGTGCCCATGGCCTCCTCGTGTAGCCACCCCCGCGGAAAATCATCAAATACCCCGAGGCTCTCAGCTAGGACCGTAACATAACTGCCCATACAAATACGGGAGTCCTTGCCCCTCCCATGATCCCTAGAAAAAGAAAAGAGCAGTAGCATGGCAAGATTGGCCTCCCGGGCCGACACGATGCAATATAATGCATAAAGATCTGGATACGTAACTTTCTCGATACTCATGTATCGAGAATGCACCGTGCAGGCGATGACCCTGTGTATAAATCTGTGAATAGGGTCACGGATCTGGGAAGCAGCAATCCCTGAAACAAAGGCTCCGTCGGCAATGGTAGTCCAGAACTCCTCTAACTGTGCTGCCGTGACACAGCGAGGTAAGACTAGATCTGACCACCCCATCAAACTCTCAGTGAAGACCGGCTGGGTGGTCTCCTCCTGAGTATATAAACGAGCGTGGACGGCGAACTGCTGAATGGACATAATGTGTGTCCGTCGTCCTAACGCAAAGCTGACCGCTGAGTTAGATGAAAGACGCGCTGAGTCAAATGAAAATGTAGAAAGGAACTCGATAGTGAGCTCCTGGTAAAATGCACGCCTCTCATCCAACAACCTCAACCATCGAGGTGTCAGCAACTCTGTCATCCTATCCCTCACCTCCATCGTAACCATGAGGTCCCAGTCAATCACCCTGGCCCTCTGAAAGTCTTTGCCAAGCAGTCTCTGCATGACAGTATACTCAGGCAAATCCGGATGGAAATCTAGTAATGTGCTTTCCTCTACAGGAGGTAGAGGTACTGGTATCGGCTCCTGCTGATCAGGCCTGACTGCATCAGCAAGATATCGAATGACACGAGCCGGACGTGGCTGATGCTGATCAGGATCCTGTGGCTGGAGCTGTGGCTCTACTGGTGGAGCCTGTGCTTGTCGTCGAGCCACTGTGCGTGTACGCTTGCGAGATGCGGATGAGGATTCCATACCTGCAATTTAAAAATATAACAATTAAATATTGCAGGTTTTATGAAGTTTACCGTTCCCTAACAAGTTTTTTTTTTTTTTTTTCAATGTTTTTTAAATTTTTTTTTTTTATTTTATTATTTATATATATATATATATATATATATATTCAATATTAAATTTACCGAAAAACGTGTTTTTGTTGTGTTAGGGACGGATGTTGCGACCGTATAGCATTTCATTCGCGGTCGCAAATAATCATACAATAAAAAAAAATCGAAATTTCGGCAGCACCCCTGCGTATTTTCAACAAAACCACCAATCCTTGCTCGTATTTAGATTAAATACAAGCGAGGCGGCGAATCCTGCAAATAAAACGCATATATATATATTTCAATTCAATTCAATTTGTCGAGTGCTTCCGAAAAGTAAGTATAAAAATTAAGAAATTTTATTAACTTTACATTAACCGACAATCTAATTAATCTAACTACAAAATAAAACCCGGAGACATCTAAATAGTTACATCTAATAACGATACTGAAACAAAATTTAAACTATTTAAAACGAGACTAAAACTAAAACTATACATTTACTATTTAAACTAAAACGACAATTTACTTAAATAATCTAAACTAAATTACAAACGACCCGAACCAAACAATCCCAAACCAACCCGACTCACACCCGACTCAAAACAAACAAATCTATAAACCAAATGCACGACTCGACTCGACTAAACTACACTAAAATATAAACCTAAAAATTTAACCCAAATGGTCCGAGCATACAACTGAACCCGAACCGAACCTGCAAACCCGAACCGAGCCACACACCTGAACCCGAACTTCACCCGAACTAACCCTAACTGAATCAAACATTTAAACTGTATAGAAATCATACCTGATAGTCGGATTAGGTTCGAAAATCTAACAATGGAAAACGGTGGTCCGATGTGGGGGCTCCGCGGTGGTCAGTGACGTAGATGACGGTGGTGACAGTGGGAAATGATGGTGTCGGAGTCGGTTGTAGACGGTTGTGGATGCGGTGGTGTACGGTGACGATGATGGATGATTGTGGTGAATGGAGGTGGATGTTGAGGAGAATCGGAGAAGTGAGATGATGATGGTGATGGAGACGGTGGTGGATTGATCGGTAGTAATAAGGGGTGTTTGGGTGAAATGAAGGAGAAGACCCCTGTTTGGGGGTTTTATTTTTTTTCGATCAGACTTATCTTTACGGACCTCAACATTGTGGATGTTGAGGTCCGTAGACTTGTTTAAACATTGGGCGCCTAAGTTACCTACGGACCTCAACACTGTCAATGTTGAGGTCCGTAAACTTGATTAAATTTTTTTTTTTTTTTTTTTTAACAGCATTACAGTTTTATTTATGAAAACTAAAAAAAATATTTACAAACCAAGTGATTTTCGTAACGTCTTTTTGTCAAGCCCAGTTTTGTCGAAAATGTGTGTGATGTCTTCCTTAATCCTATAGTGTACATAACTTCCAACCCTAGTGGAGCGTTCGGCATCTAGCCTAATTGCACCCACCCTCATTAATTGAATGTACTCACTTTGGGATTCCGTTTGACTTCGCTTACATTTTCCTGTGTGTGACCAGTTCCCACATTCCATACATCTCTCGTAACGTTTAGCTCTCCGCTTCATCGCACTTTTAGATGTTCCACAGAATGGTGTTACCTGTTCTTGACGACGGTATTCTTTTCTTACCTCAGCACTCAAGAGAAAGATTTTCTCCTTAATTTCTGAAGGTAATCCTGGTTTTGCAAATTCTAAACAACAAAGAAGATTAAGATCAAACGGATGCATTTTAAATCTAGATTACACTTAGGATACTGTTTCTGAGATTGTAGCAGCTCCAAATCACCCGAATAGAGATTGAGTACGGGTGGTCCGATTCAAACCTGCATATACAAAAACAAGAAAACCCCAGCGTAAAATTTGATTTAAAATATACCAACTATCTAAAGCAATCCACACTTTTACACAAATACACCCAATTAAACCTAATATTTACATTACCTACCTATCACTATCTACCTCTAAGGTTTCACTAAAGGGAGGTTCAGCTCCTCCACCATTTCAGGAATTGGTCTTCCAATGTAATGCTTTAAACGATGACCATTTACCTTGAACTTCTGTCCATCCTTATTTTCCAATTCAATCGTTCCATATGGAAAAACCTGTGTAACTAGGAACGGACCTGTCCATCGGGATTTGAGTTTTCCTGGAAACATCTTCAAACGAGAATTGAAAAGCAATACTTTCTCCCCACACTTGAATTCTTTCAAACTCTTTATGTGACGATCATGCAGTTGCTTTGTCTTTTCCTTATAAGCCCATGATCTTTCATATGCAATGTCACGAAGTTCCTCAAGCTCATGAATTTGAAGAAACCGTTTCTTCCCTGCTGCATCCATATCAAGATTTACTTTTCGTAAAGCCCAATATGCTCGATGTTCCAATTCAACTGGAAGATGGCACGCTTTTCCATAAATCATCCTAAAGGGTGTTGTCCCTATAGGAGTTTTATATGCAGTGCGAAAAGCCCAAAGTGCATCATCTAGATTATCAGCCCAGTCAATGCGACTTTGTCCTACAGTTTTCTCTAAAATGCGTTTAATACCCCTGTTTGCATTCTCCACTTGTCCACTCGTTTGTGGATGATAAGCAGTTGAAAGTCTATGGGTTACCCCATATCTTTTCAATACTTTCTCCATCAATGAGTTACAGAAGTGTGTACCTCGATCACTAATGATCGCTTTAGGCGTTCCAAATCTTGCAAACAACTCTCTCAGGAATTTTACTACAACCTTAGCACTGTTGGTGGCCAAAGCTTTCGCTTCCACCCATTTTGATACATAATCAATGGCTACTAGGATGTACCTATTTCCTCTTGACATTGGGAAAGGTCCCATGAAATCAATGCCCCAGATATCGAAAATTTCAATAACTTGGATGGGATTTTGAGGCATTTCATTCCTTGATGAAATGTTTCCTGCTCTTTGACATTCGTTACAACCACGAACATACTCATGAGCATCCTTAAAAATTGTCGGCCAATAAAATCCTGCATCAAACACTCGTTTGGCAGTATAATTTGTTCCATAATGGCCTCCTGACGGTCTGTCATGACAGTGTTTAAGGATATTCATAGTTTCTGGTGCAGTAACACATCGTCTGATGATTTGATCCGCACCTACCCTGAACAAGAAAGGATCTTCCCAAATGTAAAATTTAATATCAGCAAAGAATTTCTTCTTTTGTTGATAAGACATTTCAGCTGGAAGATCTCCTGTTGATAGGTAATTTGCAATGTCTGCGAACCAAGGAAAACCTTTAGTTTCAATGAACATCAATGACTCATGGGGAAACTCATCCTTTATTCTTTCCTCCCGAGTTCTTTCTAACTCAGGGTTCTCCAATCTGGACAGATGATCAGCAGCAACGTTCTCAGCTCCTTTCTTATCTTTGATTTCAAGATCAAATTCTTGAAGTAATAAGATCCAACGAATCAGCCTCGGTTTAGCATCTTTCTTTGCAAACAAATACCGAATGGCTGCATGATCAGTGAAGATAATCGTTTTTGAAAGCACAAGGTAAGAACGGAACTTATCACATGCAAACACAACTGCAAGTAATTCTTTCTCAGTTGTTGTGTAGTTTTCTTGTGCATCGTTTAGGGTTTTGCTAGCGTAATATATCGGATGGAAATGTTTTTCTTTACGCTGCCCTAACACTGCACCGACTGCAAAGTCACTTGCGTCACACATGATTTCAAATGGAATGCTCCAATCTGGAGAAATTAGAATAGGTGCTTGAACTAATCTCTCCTTCAGTAACTTGAAAGCTTTAAAACACTCTTCAGAAAACACAAATGGCCTGTCTTTTTCTAAAAGTTGAGTCATAGGACGAGCGATTTTTGAAAAATCACGAATGAATCTACGATAGAATCCTGCATGTCCTAAAAAACTTCTAATTGCTTTTACTGAAGTAGGCGGCGGAAGCTTGGAAATGATTTCAATTTTGGCTTGGTCAACCTCAAGCCCCTCTTGTGAGATCTTGTGTCCCAAAACTATTCCTTCACGAACCATAAAGTGGCATTTCTCCCAATTTAGCATAAGGTTCGTTTCTTCACATCGAGTCAGTACTCGATCCAAATTTCGCAAACAAATGTCGAAAGAACTCCCGAAAACAGAGAAATCATCCATGAAAACTTCCATGGAGTCCTCGATCATTTTGTGAAATATGGCCATCATACATCGTTGAAATGTGGCTGGAGCATTACATAATCCAAACGGCATACGTCGATACGCAAAAGTACCATAGGGACATGTAAATGTGGTTTTTTCTTGATCCTCAGGTGAAATGGGAATCTGGAAATAACCAGAAAAGCCATCAAGGAAACAATAAAATTGTTGCCCTGATAATCGTTCAAACATTTGATCTATGAATGGCAAAGGAAAGTGATCCTTTCTCGTGGCATCATTCAACTTGCGGTAGTCTATACAGACTCTCCAACCGGTGACAGTCCTGGAAGGTATCAACTCATTTTTCTCATTGACAACAACAGTCATTCCTCCTTTCTTAGGAACTACCTGTACAGGACTTACCCAAGATGAATCAGAAATTGGATAAATAAGTCCTGCATCCAGTAACTTAATTACCTCTTTCTTTACAACCTCTTGCATGTTTGGGTTTAACCTTCTTTGAGGTTGAACCACCGGTTTATATTCCTCTTCCATCAGAATTTTATGCGTGCAAAAAGACGGGCTTATGCCTTTGATATCCATGAGTTTCCACGCAATAGCATTCTTATGCTTTTTAAGAACGCTCATCAATTCTTTCTTCTCATCCTCCGTCAAATTTGTAGCAATGATGACGGGTAATTGTGAACCTTCACCTAAAAATGCATATTCTAGGTGAGATGGTAACTTCTTCAGCTCCAAAGTTGGCGGTACTTCAACTGACGGTTTCTCTTTTGGATTATTTTCATTGATAACTTCAAATACTTCATACTCCTTAGACTCAGATGAAGATTCACTATCTGATAATAGTGTATCTTCTAAATCTTCAGAAATATCAGAAGTTTCACTCTCACATACCTTATTAAGAAAACTTCCCACATGTGTTATGAGAGTATCAATAAAGTAAGCAGTATCGTCATGTTGTTCAGTGTGCTTCATTGATCTTTGAATGTCAAATGTGACTTCATCTTCATCAACACGGAGAGTCAACTTGCCATCATACACATCAACGATTGCACGTGCAGTAGCAAGGAATGGACGTCCTAATATTAACGGAATTTCAGAGTCCTCATCCATGTCAAGGATAACAAAGTCAACTGGAAAGACAAACTTGTCGACTTTTACTAGCATATTCTCTACAATGCCTCTTGGGTATTTTATCGATCTATCTGCAAGCTGAATACTCATTCTTGTAGGAGACGGTTCTCCCAAGTTAAGCTTTGCAAATATTGAGTAAGGCATAAGATTTATACTGGCTCCTAAGTCAGCAAGTGCATTGCTCACAGTAAGATTTCCAATTAAACAGGGAATGGTAAAACTCCCTGGATCAGCAATCTTTGCTGGTAATTTATTCTGCAAGACTGCAGAACATTCTTCATTCAGAGTAATGGTTGAAAAATCTTCTAATTTCCTTTTATTTGTTAGGAGATCCTTTAGAAACTTGGCATACTTTGGCATTTTGGCCAAAGCTTCAACGAATGGGATGTTAATATGCAGTTTCTTCAACATTGCTATGAATTGATTAAACTGTTCCGCATCTTTTGTTTTTATCAATCTCCCAGGATAAGGTGGTGTTTGTTTGTACACCCTCATTGGTTCTTTCTTCTCTTCTGGAGATTTACCGGGCTGTACTGTACTTTCTGGGCGAAGCCTAGATTGTACATTTCCAGATGGTGTCTCCATCTCTATCTCTTCATCAACCTCTGGATCTTCAGCATCTTCTCTTTCAAACTCTACAGCTCCTTTACCCCTTCTTGTAGTAACAGCTTTTGCAGTGGCATTAGGATTTCCAACAGTATTACTTGGAAGACCTCCTTGAGGTCTTTGGTTCAACTGATCGGCTAGTGAACCTACTGTTCTCTCCAAATTCTGAAGTGCAGTAGCTTGATTCTTCATGAAAGCATCATTTTCCAAGAACTTCGACTGTGTTTCTTGATATCGAGTTTCTTGTTGTGTTATGAATTGTGTAAGTAACTGCATCTGTTGAGATAGTGTATCCTGACTTTTCTTCAGCATATCTTCTATGTTTGTGTTCTTTGTTCCTGAACTTGGTCCTGCTCCCGTGTCTTGAAACAGATTTTGACGTGGCTGAAACCCTGGTGGGTTATTGTTCCTCCAATTAAAGTTAGGATGGTTTCTCCAGTTTGTATTGTAACCTCCTCCGAAATTTGTTTGATTTCGGTTAGCTATGAAATCAACCTGCTCTGTTGTCTCAGTAGGAGCAATGGGACACGAGTTTGTGTCATGCTTCCCTGTGCATATCTCACACAATTGTTCCTTCTTTAGCTCCATATCATTCAGCTTCTTCTTTAGTGCATCGATCTGTGATTGCATCATGGTGGTATCGTCGACTTTATGCACTCCTCTATGTATAGAGGTTGAGTTTCTAGAATCAGGAAATTCATAGCTACTCATTGCGATGTCTTCGAACATCTCAGTACATTCTTCAGGCGTTTTGGCAGTCATAAGATTTCCTCCAGCAGTGGTGTTCAGCATGTTTCTTGTAGCAGGCGTCACTCCATGGTAGAACTTCTCTACTAAGGCCCAGTCCTCAAATCCGTGGTGTGGACACTTGAGTAACAGCTCTTTGAATCGTTCCCATGTCTCATAGAAAGACTCTCCTTCTTTTTGACGAAATTCTTGAATCATGCTCCTCAGACGAGCAGTTTTAGAAGGAGGAAAGTATTTTCCTAAGAATTTTTCTTTCATACCGACCCAAGTGGTGATTGATCCCGCAGGAAGGGATTCTAACCAAGCATGAGCTCGATCGGCAAGTGAAAATGGAAAAAGACGCAGTTTGCATGCGTCTTCACTAACACCTATCTCCTGAAATGTATCGCAGATAGCTGAAAAACGTGAAATATGAACATTTGGATCCTCGGAAGGTAAACCGTGGAATTGAATGGTATTCGTAACCATCGAGATGATTTGAGGTGGAATTTGCCACCTCCTTTCTTCAATAGGAGGTCGAGAGATACTGGATCGGCCATTTCCCGCATTCGGTCTGGCGTAGTCAGCAACAACTCTCCTAATTGGTGGATCTTGTCCATCCATGTGTTCCTTACTATCTTGGGATTTTCGTAGGCGCTCGTGTAAGTCTCGTTCGGGCTCAGGCGAAATTGCAATTAAAGCTAGCCCTTCTGAACGAGTGTTGTGCATACAAGTCCTAAAATTACTAAGGTAAATCTAACACTAAAGCACAAATTGCAAATAAAGGCACACAAAATAAAAACAAGTAACTAACCTAAGAAAACATTTATACAATTAAATAAACAACTTGTATTATTTTCAAAATTTCTTAGTATCCCCGGCAACGGCGCCAAAAACTTGATGTGGGTTCACACTGCTTTTAGTTTTAGAAAAGACTTTGATGTTTGAATCGTTTTATTCAAAAGCCTTAGTGTGTAAAAAGCTTGATGTGAGGTTGTTTATTCAGATGCTCAAAAGAGGGATATGCTTTGGCCTAATAGGTATCAGTACTCTAATTAGGATGGTCCCCAGGTAGGCAACGGGTCCTTTTATTTGGATGTATACGAATGCCAAGCCTAGACAGGAGTTCCCAATTTAACGACACTTAACCCTTCCAGTTACTACATATCCGAGCAAATGATATTTCTTTGTATTTTCAAAACAAGTTTTAAAATTGGAATTGCTAGCTAAACCACACACAAACGGCAAGTGCACCGGTCGCGGTGTAGTTTTGTTGGCAAGACCGGATATCAATCCGTGGACACTATGGCGAGAAATATTGAAAATAACCTTTATCGAATATTTAGCTAAATTGATTTGAAATTTGATTTGTGATTTTTAGTTTTATAAAAATATTAATTTAAAATGAATTTGTATTAAAATAAAATAAACATTGATAAAATAAAACTCACGAGAAAATAAAACAAGAAGCGTCGAATTAAAGAAAATAAACACAAACACAATATAAAAATTAAACAAGCAACAGATAACAATTACTGAGACAAAGTATTATAAATAGATTGAATTAAAGATATAATAAACAGACTACCTGGGTTTTAGAATCCCTAAATTCATGTAATGCTAGTTTGATAATAATAACAGTTAAGTATCTTTTTCAATTGATTAATCCCCCGTTAGAGATGCAACTTAAACAAAAGATAAAGACAATATGTGAAATGCTAGAACAAACCGGCTCGAGTTATCGAAACCAAATCCTACGTGAATCCAACCGTTGGAACCTCAGAGACTATGTTGTGAGACGATCTTTTAAACACGTAAAGCGAACAAATCTTTGAAAATTAAAATCCCAAGAAACCTTAATCACGATGTAATAAAAGAGTTCGAGTTATCGATTACCCAAATTACCCACCAATGATTAGCTAATAACCTGGCTTACCCTAATCATATTTCTAATCATGAGGTAATGATGCATGTTTTATTATTCTGACTAATTATTATTAGACTTGGTCAATTTCTCAACACAATATTTAACCCGTAAACGAATTAAATTAAATTCTAAGTTTAAAGGGAATTTCTTCATGTTATAAACTTGGTGAATTTATCGACAAATAAATAAATCAGAATTATAACAACATGCAATATCAAGATTAATTTCAAAGATAAAATTCTGTAAATCACATAAAATAACTGAAATTACATCAAACAGCATTACAATCCTTTATTTCATCATAACCCAGGTAGTTTATAAGTTTAGCTACACATATTATACATTAACACACTTACAACAAGCATAACAACTACTGAAAACATTATAACAACACTTACTAGAATGGAAATTACAACGTTTAACCGACTCGGGTCGATTAGGATTAGAACCAACGGCCTCCGGACGTCTCGAGAGTTCCGAGGTACTTCACCAGCACTTCCGGGTGTTTAAACTTGATTATAACAGAAATATAAAGTGAGAATTCGGACTTGAATTGGTGTGTTTTCGACTTGGGGGTGCATGGCTATTTATACTTGAATATTTGGAGCTGGGGACTAGCTTACGGACCTCAACATTGGTGATGTTGAGGTCCGTAGGCCCACTTTTTGCGACGCCGGCCAACTGCTCCACTTAGCGACGAGGAGTCGTTGCCGACACTCCCTTACGGACCTCAACCTTGGCAACCTTGAGGTCCGTAGGCTTACATACGGACCTCAACATTGTGGATGTTGAGGTCCGTAGAGTAGACCTAATCAGCTTCTAGAAGACTTCAAGCTTACGGACCTCAACATTGTGGATGTTGAGGTCCGTAAAGCAACCTTAAAGCTCATTTTCTTCATTTTCTTGACACGTTTCCCCATGTATTGATTTCTTGATCGATCTTTTACCGTTTTCTCCCGTAATCCACAGATATTTCACCAATTCCTGCAGATTCATAATTTAATCAATTCAGTATCAAATACATAGGATAAACGCATACGATTTCTCTGAAATAGGGGTAATTTGATATAGAAGATGTGTATAATTCTGAACACATCAACCAGGGTCTCCGAGAGGCTATCGAAGACATTGTTGTTTGCGGGGGGTCCTACTTTGGTGACCTTCAGTGGGATTTGGCATCTTTGCCGATGCGTCTGGGTGGTTTGGGCCTCCTCTCAGCTCGGGATGCTGGAGTTTATGCTTTTGTGGCGTCTAGAGCTCAGTCGTGTGTATTGCAAGACCATATCCTTCGAAACAGTGGGGTTGTTAAGCTTGACGTAGACTACCAACAGGCCCTTGAGTACTTAAGTGTCTCTCTTCCAAACTTTGATATTGGCGGTTTCTCTAATATGGACACCGCCCCCCCCCCCCCCCAAAGCCACAAAAAACTTTGGCGAATGCCCTATTTGACAAAATCGCTCGGAGTCTGGGAGAAGCATTTGATCTGTCTCCCCGCCAGAAGGCGGTGATTGAGTGCTTGAAAGGCCCCCATGCGCAAGACTTTTTGACTGTTATCCCGATCGAGGGGCTGGGGCAATGCATGTCGGCTGTTGAGTATAGGGCTATCCTCAAATACCGGCTGATGATCTCTATGTATCCAAAAGACGAAACCTGCCCAATCTTCCGTAAAGCCTGCATGGATAAATACGGGGAGCATGCTGTTCATTGTAAGGAGCTCCCCGGTTTCAAATATCGGCATGACTGGGTGAGGGATATCTTGGGGGACATCTTGAGGAGAGCGGGGATTTCTGCCAAGAAGGAGGCCCCTGCGAATTTCCTTACAGACCCCATGGAAGGGAGATCTACATTGAGACCAGCGGATCTGCTCGTCTTTGGCTGGGCGGGAGGGAAACATGCTTGTGTGGATCTCACAGGAGTCTCCCCCTTAGCTGGTTTAAGGGAAAACGGGTTTGTAGCAGGACAAGCTATAAGGAAAGCGGAATCAAAAAAGGTGGATAAACACACTAAAGCATGTGCTGATAACCAACATGCATTTGTCCCCTTCGCCTTCGACACCTTTGGCTCCCTAGCTCCAAAAGCTATCCGTTTGTTGAGTAGGGTCCAAAAGGTTGTCCATAGCAGTTGCTCATCAATAGGGGCAGGGGTTTGTCTTTAATAGGCTAGGGTTTGCTATTCAGAAAGGGGTAGCGGCGTAACTTATTGCTCGCTTACCTGCGATATTGGATGTAAAGTGCACTTAGTTAAATATAGTAGTTATTTTGTTGCTTTTACGTGGAAATATATGAACTATTTTAACACTTGAAATTAGATTTAGAAGAATTGGGGAAATACTACATGAATTTGGGAAATATGTAATTGATTGATGATTTTAGAAAGGCAAATTGGAAATAATAATCCCACCTAACTCAATTTGGCCGATAATAATCTCAAGTCAGTTATTGGTCGATAATAATCCGAACTGGTCAATTTTTTTTTGTAAAATAGTCCGTCGTTAAAATAGCTTAACGGAGGTAAGTTTTTTCCGAATTACAAACCGATGTTTTAGGGCTTTTGATCAGAATGAGGATACGAGTCGATTGACGTAAAACTTATCTCGAAATACTGCCCCAACCCACGAAAACGGTGCTTCAATTCGGGTGTTTAAACTTCCAATTAACAAATATCAAGCCATTTTGAGCACAATTTCGAGGTAAGTTTTACATCAATCGACTCGTATCCTCGTTCTGATCAAAAGCCCAAAACATCGGTTTGTAATTCGGAAAAAAACTTAACTCCGTTAAGCTATTTTAACGGCGGACTATTTTACAAAAATAATTGACCAGTTCGGATTATTATTGGCCAATAACTGACTTGTGATTATTATCGGCCAAATTGAGTTAGGTGGGATTATTTATTTTCAATTCGCCTTGTAGAAAAGGGAAATATGTAGATATTCATTTAATTGTTAAGGGTAAAATAGTCATTCTAAGAGTAATTTTAATGAAAATAGGAAATATGTAACATATATGAATTAGGAAGAGGAAATATGTAATTGTTTTTTTTTTTTGGAAATATGTAATAAGCTAGCTTAGAAGAGGGAAATATGTAAAAAACTCTATAATTAATGTTCAGTTAAGCTAATGTAAAAAAACTAAAACAACTTCAAGATCTCCACACCTCTCTTTATTTTTGACTTGATTTGTCAATTTCCAGATTTATACAGTGTAATCGTCTAATGTCAAAAGCACATAAATAAAAACACATAAATATTTTTCTCAATCCGTGTCAGCGATACGTTAGATTTATATATCAAAAGGTACGATGAATCAATACATTTTTGAAAATAACATAATAATCAAATGATTAACTAGTATAATAGAATGGTTAGGACCTTCATTACGTTTTTTTTTTAAATGTTGTTGTTAGATAGTATATGGTTAGGAATGTGCGTATCAGTAAAAAAAAACCTCTTTTTCCCCATGCTTTACTAATGGGAGCTTATTAGTAATGGAACAATAGAAAAGGGTTCTTTGTTGCATATTTTCCATACATGGAGGTCAAAGCAATATAAAGGTAGGACGATGTACTAAGAAGTTTGGCAAATGTACTGCAAACAAAATGTCACGTCTATAAATAACACTTTTCATGTATGATTCTAAGGGTATCCGGGGCACCCATCGGGGACCCCTTCGGTGACCACTTTCCCCGATCGGGAACACCGCCGCCATCCAAGCGGGAACCCGAATCGGGGAGGGTGAGCGGTGGGGAGTGACCGAAGAGGGGGAGAGATGGTGGTGGGGCCAGCCGCTATTTCAACCAATGAAAACTTTGTTTTTTTTTTTTTTTTTTTTTTTTTTGAATAAAAAAAACAATTCACCTAAGAGGGGAGTGGCGCCATCAAATTGGGGTGTGAGGGGAGTTTAAGAGGGGAGTTGACGTGGCACACGAGGATTGGGTGTGCGTAAGAGAGGGGACTCCCCTCTTAGGGGAGTGCCCCGGACACCCTAAACCACCTAGACCTAGTAATCAAACCAATCCATATCTATGGAGGACAGCGGTTAGCAACATTAAGGCTTGAAAATTAAGATACAATTAACATACATATAGAGATGTGAGGGTAGACAGGGACGAGCCAGAACTCGAAAAAGACAAGTCAATACTTGAGTCGGTATTGTCTTTTTCATGTACTGTCTCTTCCCTGGCTATCCTTTTTCCTCTTTATGCACGTGTTATTGTTCTGTTTTACTCTATTTTTTCATACAGGTTATATGCATTTTCATCTGACATTAATACTCTTCTCACTATTATTAACATATTGTTTTATTTGGAGAATTGTAACGAGTAAAAATGATTGAACCATACATGTTTCTTTTAATACTCTTATATTTTAACTAGTTTTATTTTATTTAATTTTTTCAAGAAATAACCGCATTCGAATTTAATATACAGTGATTCAATATGAGACTGGTTTTTTAAGAAACTTTAAGTAATTGAGTTCTTAATCTAATATAGGTTTAATTCTAAAGATATAACTATATCCTAGCTAAAAGTAATTTAAGTTATTAAACATTACAAACATGGTGTACAAAGAAGTAAAGATGTTGTTACACACGTTATATTATAGTTCATAATATATAACTATACTATATTATATAATGTGTTGTGCTTCACCCGTGCGTTTATTTCTCTTAGCCATTTTCTTTTTCATTATCTCGTCATGTTTCTTCATCTAAAGATATGCATTACACACGTGTTAGCGTAAAACGCTAAGTAAAATATGAGGTTCATAACCCAAAAGCACAAAATCCACCAATGGGGTGGTGGTCCATTGGCAAAGGCAAAGGCTTTAAATAACTTGGGAGAGGGAGGTCTTGAGTCTTAAGTTCAAGTCCCACATATGACAGGAATAAAAAAAAATTTGCCGTTCAAAAAAAAAAGCACAAAATCCATCTTTAAACTTTTTGAAGGAGCTTTCTCTAGAGGGAACATGATCGATTTGTAGGTTGATCATGATTTTCTTGTTTAAAACCACCAATTAACATGATATGCTCAACTATACACATTTTTACCAAAATGGTACCAATGGGATGGTGGTCCATTGGCAAGACAAAGGGACTGTTTGGCAACATCTGAATGGTTAAGTGCTGAACCAGTAAGAGGTCTGAACCATTAAGTGTTGAACCAGAAAGACGTCTGAACCATTAAGAGCTTGTATAATGCTTAACCGTTCAGAGGCAAATGTCTGAACAATTTAGATTAGAGGTCTTAACCATCCAGACTCTGTATAAATCTTAACCATTCAAAGACAAACGTCTGAACCATTTAGACATCTGCTTATGAAACAAACAGTCTGAACCATTAAGTGCTGAACCAGTAAGGGGTTTGAACCATTAAGAGCCTCATTAAGAGGTAAACAAACAACCCCAAAGTCTTTAAACACCTTGGGATGAAGAGGTCTTGGGTTCAAGTCTCACAGACGGCGGGAGTAATGAAGTTTGTCGTTAAAAAAAACAATTGGAAAAATATGTAATTGATTGATGATTTTAGAAAATGAAAGTATGTAAATATTCACTTAATAGTTAATCAAGGGTAAAATTTTAATGAAAAGAAGAAATATGTACTATATATGGGTTAGGAAGAGGAAATATGTAACTGATTTTTTTTTTGAAATAAGTAATTAGCTAGCTTAAGAGGGAGAAATATGTAAAAAACCCTTAATTAATACAAGAGTAAACTGCAATTTTACCCCCATGTGGTTATATGTGATTGGCACTCTTACCCCCTAATACGAAAATCTTGTTGTTTTACCCCTCAACTATTGAAAAACGCTACAATATTACCCCCGACGTTAAAATCTGTTTAAAGTCAACGTCACTTATTAACGGTTAAAGGGTAATATAGTCTTTTCCACTTGTGTTTGATTGCTTCCTCAACACAACACCCTATATTATAAACTTCAGTTCGACCTTACCCCCCAAGTATTCCCCCAATCTCCTTTCTTCTCTCCGCCACCACCACCACCGGAAAATCCTCCACCGGCGCAGACCACCCTCCACAGTTCAACTACAACTGCTTCAGATGTTATACTGGGTCTGTTGGGATGCTTCACCAAACCGAAAAGTTATCCATGAAATCATAGACTCTTATGAAAATGGGTTAGTTCACAACAAGAAAAATGGTAAGAACAAAAAAGAAAGAAAGAATAACAAGTGTTTATCTTCTTCATCATCATCATCTTCTTCTTCTTCTTCTTCAAGTTCTTGTTCTAGTTCCTCGAGTGGTTTACACGCGCCGCCGGCTGCGGCGGAGAACATGAGTTGTGAGCCGTTAACAATGGAGCAAAGTAGGATTGAGGGTGAAGATGAAGTGGTCACTGGGTCGTCGGAAAAAGGGTCTGTAAGAAAGATTGTTAACTTTATTGGGAAATGATTTGGGGTGTTTGGGGTGTTTGATTTTTGTACTAGTTTTAGTCATAATTAAGAGAAACTTATTGCCTGTTTTTGTAAATTTCCAAAAACGGGCATTTAATTCGTCTGTTTGGATACAATTTAGTGTTGTTCGCCATTATTGTTCTTGTAGTACAGAGCCAAACACTGCCCAAGGCAATTTTCACATAAAAAAAGTAGATCTACCGGATCCGGAGCATCTCCGGTGTTTAAGTTTCTTTTAACAAATTAGAAAACATATTTTTTTTTTAAATCTATAGAAGTATGAGTTTTTGGAGGAAGGATACACTTGTTTGAAGATTAGGATTTTATAAATTTAATGTGGCTTTTATATTGTTTTGATGAATATGACATGTTTTGACATCCACTACTGAAATTTTTTGAATTCATGAGTGTATACCTATTAAAACAAATTTTTTTGAAGGAAGCAAATAAATATTTAACACCGGGGGTAATACGTTTTCTTAGACCGTGCGTAATGGGGCGTTTTACATAAAAAAAATTGAAAAATAAAGCCCCAAAACGCCCCCATCCCCATTACATGGGGCGTTTTAAGGCGTGTTTTTTGAAAAAAAATGGGTTTCGCGTTATAATTAAAACGCTATGTTGATATTTGCCAAACCAATCAGTGATGAGCTTGTTCTGACAAGTATTGAGAACCCCACCTTTGCATGTGTGGAAAGATTGACTACCCAATCACCATTTGCCTTTTTTTTGCATGTGTCCAAAGTCTGACAACTTTCCATCAATTTGCTTTTTTTTTATTTTATTTTAATGATTGGAAGGGGGCGTGATTTTAGGCATTATACCCACTACACCACTTTTGCTATAATGCCCCCTTGCTGACTAGGACGCCACGTGTCGTATAATGCCCCATGGTAGGGGCATTATAACCTTCTACCACTACACATGGTCTTACAACAAAGCATAGGGGTAATAAGAAAGGATAATATAGTCATTTAACACCGGGGGGTAATACGTTTTCTTACAACAAAGCATAGGGGGTAATAAGAAAGGGGGAAATTGGCCTGTAATAATCTCATCTAGACCTTATTGGTCATTAATAATCCCACCTCAGAATAATCCCCCCACCAGTCCCACCTTTCACCCATTTTTCCTACAATGGTCCCCCGTTAAAAAAACCTAACAGAGTTAAGCTTTTTTCCAAATTACAAACAGATTTTTTAGAGCTTTGATTAGAACGACGATACGAGTCCATTGATGTACAACTTGCCTCGAAATGGTGCTCCAAACGATGAAAACGACGCTTCAATTCGGGTGTTTAAATTTCCAATTAACCAAAATCAAGTCACTTGGAGCACCATTTCGAAGTAAGTTTTACATCAATGGACTCGTATCATCGTTCTGATCAAAAGCGTTAAAAAATCTGTTTGTAATTTGGAAAAAAAACTTAACTCCGTTAAGTCTTTTAACGAGTGACCATTGTAGGAAAAATATGTGAAAGGTGGGACTGGTGGGGGGAATTTTTT